>CAKLBY020000034.1:0-143683 GCA_921007115.2 Peronospora matthiolae | reverse complement strand
ACGTGCCGCGCTCATCTCAACAACTCGGGCAGAAATGAAGCCAGACAGTGCATTTGTAGATACGCCGCTACTGAATACACGTATAGGCTTCACTTGTGGCCGAAGTGGTTCTGGACATGTGGTCCAAGTCGATGTTAAATAGCGCGCGGTGCGGCCAGTAGATAGGAACCACTTCGGTGGTCATCCGTAAAAATTGGAACGATACAGAGAAGATTAGCATGGCCCCTGCGCAAGGATGACACGCATAAATCGAGAAGTATCGCACTTTCGTTGCATTCTTGTACAAGCCCACTCGTTCCCTGACACGTGAAGCTGGTACATGACTATGTAGTCTACTTGTTTCAGCGCTCGACCCGAAGTGCAAGTGCACCAGTGAAAGAGTAACGCATGAGGGAAGAGGGGATCGAACCCCCGACCGCTGGTCTGGAATCCAGCGCTCTACCACTAAGCTATTCCCCCACTGCTATGTCTTCACAACGGATTCCTCGAATACAACAATAATCGCGTATAGCGACGCTCCACCAACATACCGCACTAAAAACAGAGGAACGAGCAACGTCAATTAGCCATAACCTGCTTTGTGCGACAATTTCGCTGGTGGCAAACAGCCCATAGCGGTGTCGAAGCGAGCTCCATGGAGTAACACATCGGCCAGTATCTGATGGCGCTTTGAGAACCTCACATCGTGTAGGAGACGATCAATTGTGTATGGATTCGACAGGTATCCGTGTTCCTACGCACGGCAGTTTGAAGTGTTTACATAGTCCATTCTTCCATCATGCCCCTATAGCTCAGTATAGCACTCGCTTCGTAAGCGAAAGGTCGGTGGTTCAATCCCGCCTGGGGGCTCGTCTTATGCCTGCACGCATCTCCACGCTTTGCTTTTGCATGCTCCTTTGCGCGAGGCCATTAGTCGCTGAATGATTCCCACATTTCTAAGCAGCAGCCTACTAGTGAACAAAGGAAAGCTAAGATACAGAGCCTCTCGAGGATGTACACAATCAGCTGTATGTTGGTGATGCAGGATATAGCATCGGTTTTTGGATGACATGGTTAAAATGTGCTGTGCATGGCGACCAATTGAATTCACTCTCGCTATAACCCGATTAATAGGTACGAAGGGAAGATACGTACCCTACCGGTATGTCGTTGTGAAAGAATACCATCTATTCAGAAGCTTCTCGATGCTGGATTTGAACGATGGCGCGAGCCGATAGCGAGTGTTCAGTCTCGGAGTGTTGAAAGCTTCCATGCGTAGGGCAGTGAAGTGGCAAACGCTAACAATATGCCGGTGTACATATATATGTGCAGACCATGGTAGCACGGAATATCTGAGGCTATCATGACGGTAGGTCAGTACACTTTTGCCGCGTTCTGGCTTTGTTGAGATGTTGCTTCAAAAGGGTTGGTTTTGATTTGTAGAAATGTTCGCATTGGTCGAGTTCGAGGGCGGCAGCTTGGCCGAGTGGTTAAGGCGTTAGCCTGCTAAGTTAATGGGGCAACCCGCGTGAGTTCGAATCTCACAGCTGTCGACTTTAATGTCTTCCCCATGTGCATCAACGTGCCGCGCTCATCTCAACAACTCGGGCAGAAATGAAGCCAGACAGTGCATTTGTAGATACGCCGCTACTAGATACACGTATAGGCTTCACTTGTGGCCGAAGTGGTTCTGGACATGTGGTCCAAGTCGATGTTAAATAGCGCGCGGTGCGGCCAGTAGATAGGAACCACTTCGGTGGTCATCCGTAAAAATTGGAACGATACAGAGAAGATTAGCATGGCCCCTGCGCAAGGATGACACGCATAAATCGAGAAGTATCGCACTTTCGTTGCATTCTTGTACAAGCCCACTCGTTCCCTGACACGTGAAGCTGGTACATGACTATGTAGTCTACTTGTTTCAGCGCTCGACCCGAAGTGCAAGTGCACCAGTGAAAGAGTAACGCATGAGGGAAGAGGGGATCGAACCCCCGACCGCTGGTCTGGAATCCAGCGCTCTACCACTGAGCTATTCCCCCACTGCTATGTCTTCACAACGGATTCCTCGAATACAACAATAATCGCGCATAGCGACGCTCCACCAACATACCGCACTAAAAACAGAGGAACGAGCAACGTCAATTAGCCATAACCTGCTTTGTGCGACAATTTCGCTGGTGGCAAACAGCCCATAGCGGTGTCGAAGCGAGCTCCATGGAGTAACACATCGGCCAGTATCTGATGGCGCTTTGAGAACCTCACATCGTGTAGGAGACGATCAATTGTGTATGGATTCGACAGGTATCCGTGTTCCTACGCACGGCAGTTTGAAGTGTTTACATAGTCCATTCTTCCATCACGCCCCTATAGCTCAGTAAAGCACTCGCTTCGTAAGCGAAAGGTCGGTGGTTCAATCCCGCCTGGGGGCTCGTCTTATGCCTGCACGCATCTCCACGCTTTGCTTTTGCATGCTCCTTTGCGCGAGGCCATTAGTCGCTGAATGATTCCCACATTTCTAAGCAGCAGCCTACTAGTGAACAAAGGAAAGCTAAGATACAGAGCCTCTCGAGGATGTACACAATCAGCTGTATGTTGGTGATGCAGGATATAGCATCGGTTTTTGGATGACATGGTTAAAATGTGCTGTGCATGGCGACCAATTGAATTCACTCTCGCTATAACCCGATTAATAGGTACGAAGGGAAGATACGTACCCTACCGGTATGTCGTTGTGAAAGAATACCATCTATTCAGAAGCTTCTCGATGCTGGATTTGAACGATGGCGCGAGCCGATAGCGAGTGTTCAGTCTCGGAGTGTTGAAAGCTTCCATGCGTAGGGCAGTGAAGTGGCAAACGCTAACAATATGCCGGTGTACATATATATGTGCAGACCATGGTAGCACGGAATATCTGAGGCTATCATGACGGTAGGTCAGTACACT
Source organism: Peronospora matthiolae (assembly GCA_921007115.2). Classification (NCBI taxonomy): domain Eukaryota; phylum Oomycota; class Peronosporomycetes; order Peronosporales; family Peronosporaceae; genus Peronospora; species Peronospora matthiolae. Next base: position 140,761 of record CAKLBY020000034.1, on the reverse strand, counting down.
TTTGCCGCGTTCTGGCTATGTTGAGGTGTTGCTTCAAAAGGGTTGGTTTTGATTTGTAGAATTGTTCGCATTGGTCGAGTTCGAGGGCGGCAGCTTGGCCGAGTGGTTAAGGCGTTAGCCTGCTAAGTTAATGGGGCAACCCGCGTGAGTTCGAATCTCACAGCTGTCGACTTTAATGTCTTCCCCATGTGCATCAACGTGCCGCGCTCATCTCAACAACTCGGGCAGAAATGAAGCCAGACAGTGCATTTGTAGATACGCCGCTACTAGATACACGTATAGGCTTCACTTGTGGCCGAAGTGGTTCTGGACATGTGGTCCAAGTCGATGTTAAATAGCGCGCGGTGCGGCCAGTAGATAGGAACCACTTCGGTGGTCATCCGTAAAAATTGGAACGATACAGAGAAGATTAGCATGGCCCCTGCGCAAGGATGACACGCATAAATCGAGAAGTATCGCACTTTCGTTGCATTCTTGTACAAGCCCACTCGTTCCCTGACACGTGAAGCTGGTACATGACTATGTAGTCTACTTGTTTCAGCGCTCGACCCGAAGTGCAAGTGCACCAGTGAAAGAGTAACGCATGAGGGAAGAGGGGATCGAACCCCCGACCGCTGGTCTGGAATCCAGCGCTCTACCACTGAGCTATTCCCCCCACTGCTATGTCTTCACAACGGATTCCTCGAATACAACAATAATCGCGCATAGCGACGCTCCACCAACATACCGCACTAAAAACAGAGGAACGAGCAACGTCAATTAGCCATAACCTGCTTTGTGCGACAATTTCGCTGGTGGCAAACAGCCCATAGCGGTGTCGAAGCGAGCTCCATGGAGTAACACATCGGCCAGTATCTGATGGCGCTTTGAGAACCTCACATCGTGTAGGAGACGATCAATTGTGTATGGATTCGACAGGTATCCGTGTTCCTACGCACGGCAGTTTGAAGTGTTTACATAGTCCATTCTTCCATCATGCCCCTATAGCTCAGTATAGCACTCGCTTCGTAAGCGAAAGGTCGGTGGTTCAATCCCGCCTGGGGGCTCGTCTTATGCCTGCACGCATCTCCACGCTTTGCTTTTGCATGCTCCTTTGAGCGAGGCCATTAGTCGCTGAATGATTCCCACATTTCTAAGCAGCAGCCTACTAGTGAACAAAGGAAAGCTAAGATACAGAGCCTCTCGAGGATGTACACAATCAGCTGTATGTTGGTGATGCAGGATATAGCATCGGTTTTTGGATGACATGGTTAAAATGTGCTGTGCATGGCGACCAATTGAATTCACTCTCGCTATAACCCGATTAATAGGTACGAAGGGAAGATACGTACCCTACCGGTATGTCGTTGTGAAAGAATACCATCTATTCAGAAGATTCTCGATGCTGGATTTGAACGATGACGCTAGCCGATAGCGAGTGTTCAGTCTCGGAGTGTTGAAAGCTTCCATGCGTAGGGCAGTGAAGTGGCAAACGCTAACAATATGCCGGTGTACATATATATGTGCAGACCATCGTAGCACGGAATATCTGAGGCTATCATGACGGTAGGTCAGTACACTTTTGCCGCGTTCTGGCTATGTTGAGGTGTTGCTTCAAAAGGGTTGGTTTTGATTTGTAGAAATGTTCGCATTTGTCGAGTTCGAGGGCGGCAGCTTGGCCGAGTGGTTGAGGCGTTAGCCTGCTAAGTTAATGGGGCAACCCGCGTGAGTTCGAATCTCACAGCTGTCGACTTTAATGTCTTCCCCATGTGCATCAACGTGCCGCGCTCATCTCAACAACTCGGGCAGAAATGAAGCCAGACAGTGCATTTGTAGATACGCCGCTACTAGATACACGTATAGGCTTCACTTGTGGCCGAAGTGGTTCTGGACATGTGGTCCAAGTCGATGTTAAATAGCGCGCGGTGCGGCCAGTAGATAGGAACCACTTCGGTGGTCATCCGTAAAAATTGGAACGATACAGAGAAGATTAGCATGGCCCCTGCGCAAGGATGACACGCATAAATCGAGAAGTATCGCACTTTCGTTGCATTCTTGTACAAGCCCACTCGTTCCCAGACACGTGAAGCTGGTACATGACTATGTGTCTACTTGTTTCAGCGCTCGACCCGAAGTGCAAGTGCACCAGTGAAAGAGTAACGCATGAGGGAAGAGGGGATCGAACCCCGACCGCTGGTCTGGAATCCAGCGCTCTACCACTGAGCTATTCCCCCACTGCTATGCCTTTACAACGGATTCCTCGAATACAACAATAATCGCGCATAGCGACGCTCCACCAACATACCGCACTAAAAACAGAGGAACGAGCAACGTCAATTAGCCGTAACCTGCTTTGTGCGACAATTTCGCTGGTGGCAAACAGCCCATAGCGGTGTCGAAGCGAGCTCCATGGAGTAACACATCGGCCAGTATCTGATGGCGCTTTGAGAACCTCACATCGTGTAGGAGACGATCAATTGTGTATGGATTCGACAGGTATCCGTGTTCCTACGCACGGCAGCTTGAAGTGTTTACATAGTCCATTCTTCCATCATGCCCCTATAGCTCAGTATAGCACTCGCTTCGTAAGCGAAAGGTCGGTGGTGTAATCCCGCCTGGGGGCTCGTCTTATGTCTGCACGCATCTCCACGCTTTGCTTTTGCATGCTCCTTTGAGCGAGGCCATTAGTCGCTGAATGATTACCACATTTCTAAGCAGCAGCCTACTAGTGAACAAAGGAAAGCTAAGATACAGAGCCTCTCGAGGATGTACACAATCAGCTGTATGTTGGTGATGCAGGATATAGCATCGGTTTTTGGATGACATGGTTAAAATGTGCTGTGCATGGCGACCAATTGAATTCACTCTCGCTATAACCCGATTAATAGGTACGAAGGGAAGATACGTACCCTACCGGTATGTCGTTGTGAAAGAATACCATCTATTCAGAAGATTCTCGATGCTGGATTTGAACGATGACGCTAGCCGATAGCGAGTGTTCAGTCTCGGAGTGTTGAAAGCTTCCATGCGTAGGGCAGTGAAGTGGCAAACGCTAACAATATGCCGGTGTACATATATATGTGCAGACCATGGTAGCACGGAATATCTGAGGCTATCATGACGGTAGGTCAGTACACTTTTGCCGCGTTCTGGCTATGTTGAGGTGTTGCTTCAAAAGGGTTGGTTTTGATTTGTAGAAATGTTCGCATTTGTCGAGTTCGAGGGCGGCAGCTTGGCCGAGTGGTTGAGGCGTTAGCCTGCTAAGTTAATGGGGCAACCCGCGTGAGTTCGAATCTCACAGCTGTCGACTTTGATGTCTTCCCCATGTGCATCAACGTGCCGCGCTCATCTCAACAACTCGGGCAGAAATGAAGCCAGACAGTGCATTTGTAGATACGCCGCTACTAGATACACGTATAGGCTTCACTTGTGGCCGAAGTGGTTCTGGACATGTGGTCCAAGTCGATGTTAAATAGCGCGCGGTGCGGCCAGTAGATAGGAACCACTTCGGTGGTCATCCGTAAAAATTGGAACGATACAGAGAAGATTAGCATGGCCCCTGCGCAAGGATGACACGCATAAATCGAGAAGTATCGCACTTTCGTTGCATTCTTGTACAAGCCCACTCGTTCCCTGACACGTGAAGCTGGTACATGACTATGTAGTCTACTTGTTTCAGCGCTCGACCCGAAGTGCAAGTGCACCAGTGAAAGAGTAACGCATGAGGGAAGAGGGGATCGAACCCCCGACCGCTGGTCTGGAATCCAGCGCTCTACCACTGAGCTATTCCCCCACTGCTATGTCTTCACAACGGATTCCTCGAATACAACAATAATCGCGCATAGCGACGCTCCACCAACATACCGCACTAAAAACAGAGGAACGAGCAACGTCAATTAGCCATAACCTGCTTTGTGCGACAATTTCGCTGGTGGCAAACAGCCCATAGCGGTGTCGAAGCGAGCTCCATGGAGTAACACATCGGCCAGTATCTGATGGCGCTTTGAGAACCTCACATCGTGTAGGAGACGATCAATTGTGTATGGATTCGACAGGTATCCGTGTTCCTACGCACGGCAGTTTGAAGTGTTTACATAGTCCATTCTTCCATCATGCCCCTATAGCTCAGTATAGCACTCGCTTCGTAAGCGAAAGGTCGGTGGTTCAATCCCGCCTGGGGGCTCGTCTTATGCCTGCACGCATCTCCACGCTTTGCTTTTGCATGCTCCTTTGCGCGAGGCCATTAGTCGCTGAATGATTACCACATTTCTAAGCAGCAGCCTACTAGTGAACAAAGGAAAGCTAAGATACAGAGCCTCTCGAGGATGTACACAATCAGCTGTATGTTGGTGATGCAGGATATAGCATCGGTTTTTGGATGACATGGTTAAAATGTGCTGTGCATGGCGACCAATTGAATTCACTCTCGCTATAACCCGATTAAAAGGTACGGAGGGAAGATACGTACCCTACCGGTATGTCGTTGTGAAAGAATACCATCTATTCAGAAGCTTCTCGATGCTGGATTTGAACGATGGCGCGAGCCGATAGCGAGTGTTCAGTCTCGGAGTGTTAAAAGCTTCCATGCGTAGGGCTGTGAAGCGACAAACGCTAACAATATGCCGGTGTACATATATGTGTGCAGACCGTGGTAGCACGGAAGATCTGAGGCTATCATGACGGTAGGTCAGTACACTTTTGCCGCGTTCTGGCTATGTTGAGGTGTTGCTTCAAAAGGGTTGGTTTTGATTTGTAGAAATGTTCGCATTTGTCGAGTTCGAGGGCGGCAGCTTGGCCGAGTGGTTGAGGCGTTAGCCTGCTAAGTTAATGGGGCAACCCGCGTGAGTTCGAATCTCACAGCTGTCGATTTATTGTTCTTTTCCCCATGTGCATCAACGTGCCGCGCTCATCTCAACAACTCGGGCAGAAATGAAGCCAGACAGTGCATTTGTAGATACGCCGCTACTAGATACACGTATAGGCTTCACTTGTGGCCGAAGTGGTTCTGGACATGTGGTCCAAGTCGATGTTAAATAGCGCGCGGTGCGGCCAGTAGATAGGAACCACTTCGGTGGTCATCCGTAAAATTGAACGATACAGAGAAGATTAGCATGGCCCCTGCGCAAGGATGACACGCATAAATCGAGAAGTATCGCACTTTCGTTGCATTCTTGTACAAGCCCACTCGTTCCCAGACACGTGAAGCTGGTACATGACTATGTGTCTACTTGTTTCAGCGCTCGACCCGAAGTGCAAGTGCACCAGTGAAAGAGTAACGCATGAGGGAAGAGGGGATCGAACCCCCGACCGCTGGTCTGGAATCCAGCGCTCTACCACTGAGCTATTCCCCCACTGCTATGCCTTTACAACGGATTCCTCGAATACAACAATAATCGCGCATAGCGACGCTCCACCAACATACCGCACTAAAAACAGAGGAACGAGCAACGTCAATTAGCCATAACCTGCTTTGTGCGACAATTTCGCTGGTGGCAAACAGCCCATAGCGGTGTCGAAGCGAGCTCCATGGAGTAACACATCGGCCAGTATCTGATGGCGCTTTGAGAACCTCACATCGTGTAGGAGACGATCAATTGTGTATGGATTCGACAGGTATCCGTGTTCCTACGCACGGCAGCTTGAAGTGTTTACATAGTCCATTCTTCCATCATGCCCCTATAGCTCAGTATAGCACTCGCTTCGTAAGCGAAAGGTCGGTGGTGTAATCCCGCCTGGGGGCTCGTCTTATGTCTGCACGCATCTCCACGCTTTGCTTTTGCATGCTCCTTTGAGCGAGGCCATTAGTCGCTGAATGATTACCACATTTCTAAGCAGCAGCCTACTAGTGAACAAAGGAAAGCTAAGATACAGAGCCTCTCGAGGATGTACACAATCAGCTGTATGTTGGTGATGCAGGATATAGCATCGGTTTTTGGATGACATGGTTAAAATGTGCTGTGCATGGCGACCAATTGAATTCACTCTCGCTATAACCCGATTAATAGGTACGAAGGGAAGATACGTACCCTACCGGTATGTCGTTGTGAAAGAATACCATCTATTCAGAAGCTTCTCGATGCTGGATTTGAACGATGACGCTAGCCGATAGCGAGTGTTCAGTCTCGGAGTGTTGAAAGCTTCCATGCGTAGGGCAGTGAAGTGGCAAACGCTAACAATATGCCGGTGTACATATATATGTGCAGACCATGGTAGCACGGAATATCTGAGGCTATCATGACGGTAGGTCAGTACACTTTTGCCGCGTTCTGGCTATGTTGAGGTGTTGCTTCAAAAGGGTTGGTTTTGATTTGTAGAAATGTTCGCATTTGTCGAGTTCGAGGGCGGCAGCTTGGCCGAGTGGTTGAGGCGTTAGCCTGCTAAGTTAATGGGGCAACCCGCGTGAGTTCGAATCTCACAGCTGTCGACTTTGATGTCTTCCCCATGTGCATCAACGTGCCGCGCTCATCTCAACAACTCGGGCAGAAATGAAGCCAGACAGTGCATTTGTAGATACGCCGCTACTAGATACACGTATAGGCTTCACTTGTGGCCGAAGTGGTTCTGGACATGTGGTCCAAGTCGATGTTAAATAGCGCGCGGTGCGGCCAGTAGATAGGAACCACTTCGGTGGTCATCCGTAAAAATTGGAACGATACAGAGAAGATTAGCATGGCCCCTGCGCAAGGATGACACGCATAAATCGAGAAGTATCGCACTTTCGTTGCATTCTTGTACAAGCCCACTCGTTCCCTGACACGTGAAGCTGGTACATGACTATGTAGTCTACTTGTTTCAGCGCTCGACCCGAAGTGCAAGTGCACCAGTGAAAGAGTAACGCATGAGGGAAGAGGGGATCGAACCCCCGACCGCTGGTCTGGAATCCAGCGCTCTACCACTGAGCTATTCCCCCACTGCTATGTCTTCACAACGGATTCCTCGAATACAACAATAATCGCGCATAGCGACGCTCCACCAACATACCGCACTAAAAACAGAGGAACGAGCAACGTCAATTAGCCATAACCTGCTTTGTGCGACAATTTCGCTGGTGGCAAACAGCCCATAGCGGTGTCGAAGCGAGCTCCATGGAGTAACACATCGGCCAGTATCTGATGGCGCTTTGAGAACCTCACATCGTGTAGGAGACGATCAATTGTCTATGGATTCGACAGGTATCCGTGTTCCTACGCACGGCAGTTTGAAGTGTTTACATAGTCCATTCTTCCATCATGCCCCTATAGCTCAGTATAGCACTCGCTTCGTAAGCGAAAGGTCGGTGGTTCAATCCCGCCTGGGGGCTCGTCTTATGCCTGCACGCATCTCCACGCTTTGCTTTTGCATGCTCCTTTGAGCGAGGCCATTAGTCGCTGAATGATTACCACATTTCTAAGCAGCAGCCTACTAGTGAACAAAGTAAAGCTAAGATACAGAGCCTCTCGAGGATGTACACAATCAGCTGTATGTTGGTGATGCAGGATATAGCATCGGTTTTTGGATGACATGGTTAAAATGTGCTGTGCATGGCGACCAATTGAATTCACTCTCGCTATAACCCGATTAATAGGTACGAAGGGAAGATACGTACCCTACCGGTATGTCGTTGTGAAAGAATACCATCTATTCAGAAGATTCTCGATGCTGGATTTGAACGATGACGCTAGCCGATAGCGAGTGTTCAGTCTCGGAGTGTTGAAAGCTTCCATGCGTAGGGCAGTGAAGTGGCAAACGCTAACAATATGCCGGTGTACATATATATGTGCAGACCATGGTAGCACGGAATATCTGAGGCTATCATGACGGTAGGTCAGTACACTTTTGCCGCGTTCTGGCTATGTTGAGGTGTTGCTTCAAAAGGGTTGGTTTTGATTTGTAGAAATGTTCGCATTTGTCGAGTTCGAGGGCGGCAGCTTGGCCGAGTGGTTGAGGCGTTAGCCTGCTAAGTTAATGGGGCAACCCGCGTGAGTTCGAATCTCACAGCTGTCGACTTTGATGTCTTCCCCATGTGCATCAACGTGCCGCGCTCATCTCAACAACTCGGGCAGAAATGAAGCCAGACAGTGCATTTGTAGATACGCCGCTACTAGATACACGTATAGGCTTCACTTGTGGCCGAAGTGGTTCTGGACATGTGGTCCAAGTCGATGTTAAATAGCGCGCGGTGCGGCCAGTAGATAGGAACCACTTCGGTGGTCATCCGTAAAAATTGGAACGATACAGAGAAGATTAGCATGGCCCCTGCGCAAGGATGACACGCATAAATCGAGAAGTATCGCACTTTCGTTGCATTCTTGTACAAGCCCACTCGTTCCCTGACACGTGAAGCTGGTACATGACTATGTAGTCTACTTGTTTCAGCGCTCGACCCGAAGTGCAAGTGCACCAGTGAAAGAGTAACGCATGAGGGAAGAGGGGATCGAACCCCCGACCGCTGGTCTGGAATCCAGCGCTCTACCACTGAGCTATTCCCCCACTGCTATGCCTTTACAACGGATTCCTCGAATACAACAATAATCGCGCATAGCGACGCTCCACCAACATACCGCACTAAAAACAGAGGAACGAGCAACGTCAATTAGCCATAACCTGCTTTGTGCGACAATTTCGCTGGTGGCAAACAGCCCATAGCGGTGTCGAAGCGAGCTCCATGGAGTAACACATCGGCCAGTATCTGATGGCGCTTTGAGAACCTCACATCGTGTAGGAGACGATCAATTGTGTATGGATTCGACAGGTATCCGTGTTCCTACGCACGGCAGTTTGAAGTGTTTACATAGTCCATTCTTCCATCACGCCCCTATAGCTCAGTAAAGCACTCGCTTCGTAAGCGAAAGGTCGGTGGTGTCAATCCCGCCTGGGGGCTAGTCTTATGCCCGCACGCATCTCCACGCTTTGCTTTTGCATGCTCCTTTGAGCGAGGCCATTAGTCGCTGAATGATTCCCACATTTCTAAGCAGCAGCCTACTAGTGAACAAAGGAAAGCTAAGATACAGAGCCTCTCGAGGATGTACACAATCAGCTGTATGTTGGTGATGCAGGATATAGCATCGGTTTTTGGATGACATGGTTAAAATGTGCTGTGCATGGCGACCAATTGAATTCACTCTCGCTATAACCCGATTAATAGGTACGAAGGGAAGATACGTACCCTACCGGTATGTCGTTGTGAAAGAATACCATCTATTCAGAAGATTCTCGATGCTGGATTTGAACGATGACGCTAGCCGATAGCGAGTGTTCAGTCTCGGAGTGTTGAAAGCTTCCATGCGTAGGGCAGTGAAGTGGCAAACGCTAACAATATGCCGGTGTACATATATATGTGCAGACCATGGTAGCACGGAATATCTGAGGCTATCATGACGGTAGGTCAGTACACTTTTGCCGCGTTCTGGCTATGTTGAGGTGTTGCTTCAAAAGGGTTGGTTTTGATTTGTAGAATTGTTCGCATTTGTCGAGTTCGAGGGCGGCAGCTTGGCCGAGTGGTTGAGGCGTTAGCCTGCTAAGTTAATGGGGCAACCCGCGTGAGTTCGAATCTCACAGCTGTCGACTTTGATGTCTTCCCCATGTGCATCAACGTGCCGCGCTCATCTCAACAACTCGGGCAGAAATGAAGCCAGACAGTGCATTTGTAGATACGCCGCTACTAGATACACGTATAGGCTTCACTTGTGGCCGAAGTGGTTCTGGACATGTGGTCCAAGTCGATGTTAAATAGCGCGCGGTGCGGCCAGTAGATAGGAACCACTTCGGTGGTCATCCGTAAAAATTGGAACGATACAGAGAAGATTAGCATGGCCCCTGCGCAAGGATGACACGCATAAATCGAGAAGTATCGCACTTTCGTTGCATTCTTGTACAAGCCCACTCGTTCCCTGACACGTGAAGCTGGTACATGACTATGTAGTCTACTTGTTTCAGCGCTCGACCCGAAGTGCAAGTGCACCAGTGAAAGAGTAACGCATGAGGGAAGAGGGGATCGAACCCCCGACCGCTGGTCTGGAATCCAGCGCTCTACCACTGAGCTATTCCCCCACTGCTATGCCTTTACAACGGATTCCTCGAATACAACAATAATCGCGCATAGCGACGATCCACCAACATACCGCACTAAAAACAGAGGAACGAGCAACGTCAATTAGCCATAACCTGCTTTGTGCGACAATTTCGCTCGTGGCAAACAGCCCATAGCGGTGTCGAAGCGAGCTCCATGGAGTAACACATCGGCCAGTATCTGATGGCGCTTTGAGAACCTCACATCGTGTAGGAGACGATCAATTGTGTATGGATTCGACAGGTATCCGTGTTCCTACGCACGGCAGTTTGAAGTGTTTACATAGTCCATTCTTCCATCACGCCCCTATAGCTCAGTAAAGCACTCGCTTCGTAAGCGAAAGGTCGGTGGTGTAATCCCGCCTGGGGGCTAGTCTTATGCCCGCACGCATCTCCACGCTTTGCTTTTGCATGCTCCTTTGCGCGAGGCCATTAGTCGCTGAATGATTCCCACATTTCTAAGCAGCAGCCTACTAGTGAACAAAGGAAAGCTAAGATACAGAGCCTCTCGAGGATGTACACAATCAGCTGTATGTTGGTGATGCAGGATATAGCATCGGTTTTTGGATGACATGGTTAAAATGTGCTGTGCATGGCGACCAATTGAATTCACTCTCGCTATAACCCGATTAATAGGTACGAAGGGAAGATACGTACCCTACCGGTATGTCGTTGTGAAAGAATACCATCTATTCAGAAGCTTCTCGATGCTGGATTTGAACGATGGCGCGAGCCGATAGCGAGTGTTCAGTCTCGGAGTGTTGAAAGCTTCCATGCGTAGGGCAGTGAAGTGGCAAACGCTAACAATATGCCGGTGTACATATATTTGTGCAGACCATGGTAGCACGGAATATCTGAGGCTGTCATGACGGTAGGTCTGTACACTTTTGCCGCGTTCTGGCTATGTTGAGGTGTTGCTTCAAAAGGGTTGGTTTTGATTTGTAGAAATGTTCGCATTTGTCGAGTTCAAGGGCGACAGCTTGGCCGAGTGGTTGAGGCGTTAGCCTGCTAAGTTAATGGGGCAACCCGCGTGAGTTCGAATCTCACAGCTGTCGACTTTAATGTCTTCCCCATGTGCATCAACGTGCCGCGCTCTTAGCATGGCCCCTGCGCAAGGATGACACGCATAAATCGAGAAGTATCGCACTTTCGTTGCATTCTTGTACAAGCCCACTCGTTCCCAGACACGTGAAGCTGGTACATGACTATGTGTCTACTTGTTTCAGCGCTCGACCCGAAGTGCAAGTGCACCAGTGAAAGAGTAACGCATGAGGGAAGAGGGGATCGAACCCCCGACCGCTGGTCTGGAATCCAGCGCTCTACCACTGAGCTATTCCCCCACTGCTATGCCTTCACAACGGATTGCTCGAATACAACAATAATCGCGCATAGCGACGCTCCACCAACATACCGCACTAAAAACAGAGGAACGAGCAACGTCAATTAGCCATAACCTGCTTTGTGCGACAATTTCGCTGGTGGCAAACAGCCCATAGCGGTGTCGAAGCGAGCTCCATGGAGTAACACATCGGCCAGTATCTGATGGCGCTTTGAGAACCTCACATCGTGTAGGAGACGATCAATTGTGTATGGATTCGACAGGTATCCGTGTTCCTACGCACGGCAGTTTGAAGTGTTTACATAGTCCATTCTTCCATCATGCCCCTATAGCTCAGTGGTAGAGCACTCGCTTCGTAAGCGAAAGGTCGGTGGTGTAATCCCGCCTGGGGGCTCGTCTTATGCCCGCACGCATCTCCACGCTTTGCTTTTGCATGCTCCTTTGCGCGAGGCCATTAGTCGCTGAATGATTACCACATTTCTAAGCAGCAGCCTACTAGTGAACAAAGGAAAGCTAAGATACAGAGCCTCTCGAGGATGTACACAATCAGCTGTATGTTGGTGATGCAGGATATAGCATCGGTTTTTGGATGACATGGTTAAAATGTGCTGTACATGGCGACCAATTGAATTCACTCTCGCTATAACCCGATTAATAGGTACGAAGGGAAGATATGTACCCTACCGGTATGTCGTTGTGAAAGAATACCATCTATTCAGAAGATTCTCGATGCTGGATTTGAACGATGGCGCGAGCCGATAGCGAGTGTTCAGTCTCGGAGTGTTGAAAGCTTCCATGCGTAGGGCAGTGAAGTGGCAAACGCTAACAATATGCCGGTGTACATATATATGTGCAGACCATGGTAGCACGGAAGATCTGAGGCTATCATGACGGTAGGTCAGTACACTTTTGCCGCGTTCTGGCTATGTTGAGGTGTTGCTTCAAAAGGGTTGGTTTTGATTTGTAGAAATGTTCGCATTTGTCGAGTTCGAGGGCGACAGCTTGGCCGAGTGGTTAAGGCGTTAGCCTGCTAAGTTAATGGGGCAACCCGCGTGAGTTCGAATCTCACAGCTGTCGACTTTGATGTCTTCCCCATGTGCATCAACGTGGCGCGCTCATCTCAACAACTCGGGCCAAAATGCAGCCAGACAGTGCATTTGCAGATACGCCGCTACTAGATACACGTATAGGCTTCACTTGTGGCCGAAGTGGTTCTGGACATGTGGTCCAAGTCGATGTTAAATAGCGCGCGGTGCGGCCAGTAGATAGGAACCACTTCGGTGGTCATCCGTAAAAATTGGAACGATACAGAGAAGATGAGCATGGCCCCTGCGCAAGGATGACACGCATAAATCGAGAAGTATCGCACTTTCGTTGCATTCTTGTACAAGCCCACTCGTTCCCTGACACGTGAAGCTGGTACATGACTATGTAGTCTACCTGTTTCAGCGCTCGACCCGAAGTGCAAGTGCACCAGTGAAAGAGTAACGCATGAGGGAAGAGGGGATCGAACCCCCGACCGCTGGGTCTGGAATCCAGCGCTCTACCACTGAGCTATTCCCCCACTGCTATGTCTTCACAACGGATTCCTCGAATACAACAATAATCGCGCATAGCGACGCTCCACCAACATACCGCACTAAAAACAGAGGAACGAGCAACGTCAATTCGCAATAACCTGCTTTGTGCGACAATTTCGCTGCTGGCAAACAGCCCATAGCGGTGTCGAAGCGAGCTCCATGGAGTAACACATCGGCCAGTATCTGATGGCGCTTTGAGAACCTCACATCGTGTAGGAGACGATCAATTGTGTATGGATTCGACAGGTATCCGTGTTCCTACGCACGGCAGTTTGAAGTGTTTACGTAGTTCATTCCTCCATAATGCCCCTATAGCTCAGTGGTAGAGCACTCGCTTCGTAAGCGAAAGGTCGGTGGTGTAATCCCGCCTGGGGGCTCGTCTTATGCCTGCACGCATCTCCACGCTTTGCTTTTGCATGCTCCTTTGCGCGAGGCCATTAGTCGCTGAATGATTACCACATTTCTAAGCAGCAGCCTACTAGTGAACAAAGGAAAGCTAAGATACAGAGCCTCTCGAGGATGTACACAATCAGCTGTATGTTGGTGATGCAGGATATAGCATCGGTTTTTGGATGACATGGTTAAAATGTGCTGTGCATGGCGACCAATTGAATTCACTCTCGCTATAACCCGATTAATAGGTACGAAGGGAAGATATGTACCCTACCGGTATGTCGTTGTGAAAGAATACCATCTATTCAGAAGATTCTCGATGCTGGATTTGAACGATGGCGCGAGCCGATAGCGAGTGTTCAGTCTCGGAGTGTTGAAAGCTTCCATGCGTAGGGCAGTGAAGTGGCAAACGCTAACAATATGCCGGTGTACATATATATGTGCAGACCATGGTAGCACGGAATATCTGAGGCTATCATGACGGTAGGTCAGTACACTTTTGCCGCGTTCTGGCTATGTTGAGGTGTTGCTTCAAAAGGGTTGGTTTTGATTTGTAGAAATGTTCGCATTTGTCGAGTTCGAGGGCGGCAGCTTGGCCGAGTGGTTAAGGCGTTAGCCTGCTAAGTTAATGGGGCAACCCGCGTGAGTTCGAATCTCACAGCTGTCGACTTTAATGTCTTCCCCATGTGCATCAACGTGCCGCGCTCATCTCAACAACTCGGGCAGAAATGCAGCCAGACAGTGCATTTGTAGATACGCCGCTACTGCATACACGTATAGGCTTCACTTGTGGCCGAAGTGGTTCTGGACATGTGGTCCAAGTCGATGTTAAATAGCGCGCGGTGCGGCCAGTAGATAGGAACCACTTCGGTGGTCATCCGTAAAAATTGGAACGATACAGAGAAGATGAGCATGGCCCCTGCGCAAGGATGACACGCATAAATCGAGAAGTATCGCACTTTCGTTGCATTCTTGTACAAGCCCACTCGTTCCCTGACACGTGAAGCTGGTACATGACTATGTAGTCTACCTGTTTCAGCGCTCGACCCGAAGTGCAAGTGCACCAGTGAAAGAGTAACGCATGAGGGAAGAGGGGATCGAACCCCCGACCGCTGGGTCTGGAATCCAGCGCTCTACCACTGAGCTATTCCCCCACTGCTATGCCTTCACAACGGATTCCTCGAATACAACAATAATCGCGCATAGCGACGCTCCACCAACATACCGCACTAAAAACAGAGGAACGAGCAACGTCAATTCGCAATAACCTGCTTTGTGCGACAATTTCGCTGCTGGCAAACAGCCCATAGCGGTGTCGAAGCGAGCTCCATGGAGTAACACATCGGCCAGTATCTGATGGCGCTTTGAGAACCTCACATCGTGTAGGAGACGATCAATTGTGTATGGATTCGACAGGTATCCGTGTTCCTACGCACGGCAGTTTGAAGTGTTTACGTAGTTCATTCCTCCATAATGCCCCTATAGCTCAGTGGTAGAGCACTCGCTTCGTAAGCGAAAGGTCGGTGGTTCAATCCCGCCTGGGGGCTCGTCTTATGCCTGCACGCATCTCCACGCTTTCCTTTACCATGCTCCTTTGCGCGAGGCCATTAGTCGCTGAAGGATTCCCACATTTCTAAGCAGCAGCCTACTAGTGAACAAAGTAAAGCTAAGATACAGAGCCTCTCGAGGATGTACACAATCAGCTGTATGTTGGTGATGCAGGATATAGCATCGGTTTTTGGATGACATGGTTAAAATGTGCTGTACATGGCGACCAATTGAATTCACTCTCGCTATAACCCGATTAATAGGTACGAAGGGAAGATACGTACCCTACCGGTATGTCGTTGTGAAAGAATACCATCTATTCAGAAGATTCTCGATGCTGGATTTGAACGATGACGCTAGCCGATAGCGAGTGTTCAGTCTCGGAGGGTTAAAAGCTTCCATGCGTAGGGCAGTGAAGTGGCAAACGCTAACAATATGCCGGTGTACATATATGTGTGCAGACCGTGGTAGCACGGAAGATCTGAGGCTGTCATGACAGTAGGTCAGTACACTTTTGCCGCGTTCTGGCTATGTTGAGGTGTTGCTTCAAAAGGGTTGGTTTTGATTTGTAGAATTGTTCGCATTTGTCGAGTTCGAGGGCGACAGCTTGGCCGAGTGGTTAAGGCGTTAGCCTGCTAAGTTAATGGGGCAACCCGCGTGAGTTCGAATCTCACAGCTGTCGACTTTAATGTCTTCCCCATGTGCATCAACGTGCCGCGCTCATCTCAACAACTCGGGCAGAAATGAAGCCAGACAGTGCATTTGTAGATACGCCGCTACTAGATACACGTATAGGCTTCACTTGTGGCCGAAGTGGTTCTGGACATGTGGTCCAAGTCGATGTTAAATAGCGCGCGGTGCGGCCAGTAGATAGGAACCACTTCGGTGGTCATCCGTAAAAATTGGAACGATACAGAGAAGATTAGCATGGCCCCTGCGCAAGGATGACACGCATAAATCGAGAAGTATCGCACTTTCGTTGCATTCTTGCACAAGCCCACTCGTTCCCTGACACGTGAAGCTGGTACATGACTATGTAGTCTACTTGTTTCAGCGCTCGACCCGAAGTGCAAGTGCACCAGAGAAAGAGTAACGCATGAGGGAAGAGGGGATCGAACCCCCGACCGCTGGGTCTGGAATCCAGCGCTCTACCACTGAGCTATTCCCCCACTGCTATGCCTTCACAACGGATTCCTCGAATACAACAATAATCGCGCATAGCGACGCTCCACCAACATACCGCACTAAAAACAGAGGAACGAGCAACGTCAATTCGCCATAACCTGCTTTGTGCGACAATTTCGCTGCTGGCAAACAGCCCATAGCGGTGTCGAAGCGAGCTCCATGGAGTAACACATCGGCCAGTATCTGATGGCGCTTTGAGAACCTCACATCGTGTAGGAGACGATCAATTGTGTATGGATTCGACAGGTATCCGTGTTCCTACGCACGGCAGTTTGAAGTGTTTACGTAGTTCATTCCTCCATAATGCCCCTATAGCTCAGTGGTAGAGCACTCGCTTCGTAAGCGAAAGGTCGGTGGTTCGATCCCGCCTGGGGGCTCATCTTTTGCCTGCACGCATCTCCACGCTTTCCTTTACCATGCTCCTTTGCGCGAGGCCATTAGTCGCTGAAGGATTCCCACATTTCTAAGCAGCAGCCTACTAGTGAACAAAGTAAAGCTAAGATACAGAGCCTCTCGAGGATGTACACAATCAGCTGTATGTTGGTGATGCAGGATATAGCATCGGTTTTTGGATGACATGGTTAAAATGTGCTGTACATGGCGACCAATTGAATTCACTCTCGCTATAACCCGATTAATAGGTACGAAGGGAAGATACGTACCCTACCGGTATGTCGTTGTGAAAGAATACCATCTATTCAGAAGATTCTCGATGCTGGATTTGAACGATGACGCTAGCCGATAGCGAGTGTTCAGTCTCGGAGGGTTAAAAGCTTCCATGCGTAGGGCAGTGAAGTGGCAAACGCTAACAATATGCCGGTGTACATATATGTGTGCAGACCGTGGTAGCACGGAAGATCTGAGGCTGTCATGACAGTAGGTCAGTACACTTTTGCCGCGTTCTGGCTTTGTTGAGATGTTGCTTCAAAAGGGTTGGTTTTGATTTGTAGAATTGTTCGCATTTGTCGAGTTCGAGGGCGGCAGCTTGGCCGAGTGGTTAAGGCGTTAGCCTGCTAAGTTAATGGGGCAACCCGCGTGAGTTCGAATCTCACAGCTGTCGACTTTAATGTCTTCCCCATGTGCATCAACGTGCCGCGCTCATCTCAACAACTCGGGCAGAAATGAAGCCAGACAGTGCATTTGTAGATACGCCGCTACTAGATACACGTATAGGCTTCACTTGTGGCCGAAGTGGTTCTGGACATGTGGTCCAAGTCGATGTTAAATAGCGCGCGGTGCGGCCAGTAGATAGGAACCACTTCGGTGGTCATCCGTAAAAATTGGAACGATACAGAGAAGATTAGCATGGCCCCTGCGCAAGGATGACACGCATAAATCGAGAAGTATCGCACTTTCGTTGCATTCTTGTACAAGCCCACTCGTTCCCTGACACGTGAAGCTGGTACATGACTATGTAGTCTACTTGTTTCAGCGCTCGACCCGAAGTGCAAGTGCACCAGTGAAAGAGTAACGCATGAGGGAAGAGGGGATCGAACCCCCGACCGCTGGTCTGGAATCCAGCGCTCTACCACTGAGCTATTCCCCCACTGCTATGCCTTCACAACGGATTCCTCGAATACAACAATAATCGCGCATAGCGACGATCCACCAACATACCGCACTAAAAACAGAGGAACGAGCAACGTCAATTAGCCATAACCTGCTTTGTGCGACAATTTCGCTGGTGGCAAACAGCCCATAGCGGTGTCGAAGCGAGCTCCATGGAGTAACACATCGGCCAGTATCTGATGGCGCTTTGAGAACCTCACATCGTGTAGGAGACGATCAATTGTGTATGGATTCGACAGGTATCCGTGTTCCTACGCACGGCAGTTTGAAGTGTTTACATAGTCCATTCTTCCATCACGCCCCTATAGCTCAGTAGAGCACTCGCTTCGTAAGCGAAAGGTCGTTGGTGTAATCCCGCCTGGGGGCTAGTCTTATGCCCGCACGCATCTCCACGCTTTGCTTTTGCATGCTCCTTTGCGCGAGGCCATTAGTCGCTGAATGATTCCCACATTTCTAAGCAGCAGCCTACTAGTGAACAAAGGAAAGCTAAGATACAGAGCCTCTCGAGGATGTACACAATCAGCTGTATGTTGGTGATGCAGGATATAGCATCGGTTTTTGGATGACATGGTTAAAATGTGCTGTGCATGGCGACCAATTGAATTCACTCTCGCTATAACCCGATTAAAAGGTACGGAGGGAAGATATGCACCCTACCGGTATGTCGTTGTGAAAGAATACCATCTATTCAGAAGCTTCTCGATGCTGGATTTGAACGATGGCGCGAGCCGATAGCGAGTGTTCAGTCTCGGAGTGTTGAAAGCTTCCATGCGTAGGGCAGTGAAGTGGCAAACGCTAACAATATGCCGGTGTACATATATTTGTGCAGACCATGGTAGCACGGAATATCTGAGGCTGTCATGACGGTAGGTCAGTACACTTTTGCCGCGTTCTGGCTATGTTGAGGTGTTGCTTCAAAAGGGTTGGTTTTGATTTGTAGAATTGTTCGCATTTGTCGAGTTCGAGGGCGACAGCTTGGCCGAGTGGTTGAGGCGTTAGCCTGCTAAGTTAATGGGGCAACCCGCTTGAGTTCGAATCTCACAGCTGTCGACTTTAATGTCTTCCCCATGTGCATCAACGTGCCGCGCTCTTAGCATGGCCCCTGCGCAAGGATGACACGCATAAATCGAGAAGTATCGCACTTTCGTTGCATTCTTGTACAAGCCCACTCGTTCCCTGACACGTGAAGCTGGTACATGACTATGTAGTCTACTTGTTTCAGCGCTCGACCCGAAGTGCAAGTGCACCAGTGAAAGAGTAACGCATGAGGGAAGAGGGGATCGAACCCCCGACCGCTGGTCTGGAATCCAGCGCTCTACCACTGAGCTATTCCCCCACTGCTATGCCTTCACAACGGATTCCTCGAATACAACAATAATCGCGCATAGCGACGATCCACCAACATACCGCACTAAAAACAGAGGAACGAGCAACGTCAATTCGCCATAACCTGCTTTGTGCGACAATTTCGCTGGTGGCAAACAGCCCATAGCGGTGTCGAAGCGAGCTCCATGGAGTAACACATCGGCCAGTATCTGATGGCGCTTTGAGAACCTCACATCGTGTAGGAGACGATCAATTGTGTATGGATTCGACAGGTATCCGTGTTCCTACGCACGGCAGTTTGAAGTGTTTACATAGTCCATTCTTCCATCACGCCCATATAGCTCAGTGGTAGAGCACTCGCTTCGTAAGCGAAAGGTCGGTGGTTCAATCCAGCCTGGGGGCTCGTCTTATGCCCGCACGCATCTCCACGCTCTGCTTTTACATGCTCCTTTGCGCGAGGCCATTAGTCGCTGAATGATTCCCACATTTCTAAGCAGCAGCCTACTAGTGAACAAAGGAAAGCTAAGATACAGAGCCTCTCGAGGATGTACACAATCAGCTGTATGTTGGTGATGCAGGATATAGCATCGGTTTTTGGATGACATGGTTAAAATGTGCTGTGCATGGCGACCAATTGAATTCACTCTCGCTATAACCCGATTAATAGGTACGGAGGGAAGATATGTACCCTACCGGTATGTCGTTGTGAAAGAATACCATCTATTCAGAAGCTTCTCGATGCTGGATTTGAACGATGGCGCGAGCCGATAGCGAGTGTTCAGTCTCGGAGTGTTGAAAGCTTCCATGCGTAGGGCAGTGAAGTGGCAAACGCTAACAATATGCCGGTGTACATATATATGTGCAGACCATGGTAGCACGGAATATCTGAGGCTATCATGACGGTAGGTCAGTACACTTTTGCCGCGTTCTGGCTATGTTGAGGTGTTGCTTCAAAAGGGTTGGTTTTGATGTGTAGAAATGTTCGCATTTGTCGAGTTCGAGGGCGGCAGCTTGGCCGAGTGGTTAAGGCGTTAGCCTGCTAAGTTAATGGGGCAACCCGCGTGAGTTCGAATCTCACAGCTGTCGACTTTAATGTCTTCCCCATGTGCATCAACGTGCCGCGCTCTTAGCATGGCCCCTGCGCAAGGATGACACGCATAAATCGAGAAGTATCGCACTTTCGTTGCATTCTTGTACAAGCCCACTCGTTCCCTGACACGTGAAGCTGGTACATGACTATGTAGTCTACTTGTTTCAGCGCTCGACCCGAAGTGCAAGTGCACCAGTGAAAGAGTAACGCATGAGGGAAGAGGGGATCGAACCCCCGACCGCTGGGTCTGGAATCCAGCGCTCTACCACTGAGCTATTCCCCCACTGCTATGCCTTCACAACGGATTCCTCGAATACAACAATAATCGCGCATAGCGACGCTCCACCAACATACCGCACTAAAAACAGAGGAACGAGCAACGTCAATTCGCCATAACCTGCTTTGTGCGACAATTTCGCTGCTGGCAAACAGCCCATAGCGGTGTCGAAGCGAGCTCCATGGAGTAACACATCGGCCAGTATCTGATGGCGCTTTGAGAACCTCACATCGTGTAGGAGACGATCAATTGTGTATGGATTCGACAGGTATCCGTGTTCCTACGCACGGCAGTTTGAAGTGTTTACGTAGTTCATTCCTCCATAATGCCCCTATAGCTCAGTGGTAGAGCACTCGCTTCGTAAGCGAAAGGTCGGTGGTTCAATCCCGCCTGGGGGCTCGTCTTATGCCTGCACGCATCTCCACGCTTTCCTTTACCATGCTCCTTTGCGCGAGGCCATTAGTCGCTGAATGATTACCACATTTCTAAGCAGCAGCCTACTAGTGAACAAAGTAAAGCTAAGATACAGAGCCTCTCGAGGATGTACACAATCAGCTGTATGTTGGTGATGCAGGATATAGCATCGGTTTTTGGATGACATGGTTAAAATGTGCTGTGCATGGCGACCAATTGAATTCACTCTCACTATAACCCGATTAATAGGTACGAAGGGAAGATATGTACCCTACCGGTATGTCGTTGTGAAAGAATACCATCTATTCAGAAGCTTCTCGATGCTGGATTTGAACGATGGCGCGAGCCGATAGCGAGTGTTCAGTCTCGGAGTGTTGAAAGCTTCCATGCGTAGGGCAGTGAAGTGGCAAACGCTAACAATATGCCGGTGTACATATATATGTGCAGACCATGGTAGCACGGAATATCTGAGGCTATCATGACGGTAGGTCAGTACACTCTTGCCGCGTTCTGGCTATGTTGAGATGTTGCTTCAAAAGGGTTGGTTTTGATGTGTAGAAATGTTCGCATTTGTCGAGTTCGAGGGCGGCAGCTTGGCCGAGTGGTTAAGGCGTTAGCCTGCTAAGTTAATGGGGCAACCCGCGTGAGTTCGAATCTCACAGCTGTCGACTTTAATGTCTTCCCCATGTGCATCAACGTGCCGCGCTCTTAGCATGGCCCCTGCGCAAGGATGACACGCATAAATCGAGAAGTATCGCACTTTCGTTGCATTCTTGTACAAGCCCACTCGTTCCCTGACACGTGAAGCTGGTACATGACTATGTAGTCTACTTGTTTCAGCGCTCGACCCGAAGTGCAAGTGCACCAGTGAAAGAGTAACGCATGAGGGAAGAGGGGATCGAACCCCCGACCGCTGGGTCTGGAATCCAGCGCTCTACCACTGAGCTATTCCCCCACTGCTATGCCTTCACAACGGATTCCTCGAATACAACAATAATCGCGCATAGCGACGCTCCACCAACATACCGCACTAAAAACAGAGGAACGAGCAACGTCAATTAGCCATAACCTGCTTTGTGCGACAATTTCGCTGCTGGCAAACAGCCCATAGCGGTGTCGAAGCGAGCTCCATGGAGTAACACATCGGCCAGTATCTGATGGCGCTTTGAGAACCTCACATCGTGTAGGAGACGATCAATTGTGTATGGATTCGACAGGTATCCGTGTTCCTACGCACGGCAGTTTGAAGTGTTTACGTAGTTCATTCCTCCATAATGCCCCTATAGCTCAGTGGTAGAGCACTCGCTTCGTAAGCGAAAGGTCGGTGGTTCAATCCCGCCTGGGGGCTCGTCTTATGCCTGCACGCATCTCCACGCTTTCCTTTACCATGCTCCTTTGCGCGAGGCCATTAGTCGCTGAATGATTACCACATTTCTAAGCAGCAGCCTACTAGTGAACAAAGTAAAGCTAAGATACAGAGCCTCTCGAGGATGTACACAATCAGCTGTATGTTGGTGATGCAGGATATAGCATCGGTTTTTGGATGACATGGTTAAAATGTGCTGTGCATGGCGACCAATTGAATTCACTCTCACTATAACCCGATTAATAGGTACGAAGGGAAGATATGTACCCTACCGGTATGTCGTTGTGAAAGAATACCATCTATTCAGAAGCTTCTCGATGCTGGATTTGAACGATGGCGCGAGCCGATAGCGAGTGTTCAGTCTCGGAGTGTTGAAAGCTTCCATGCGTAGGGCAGTGAAGTGGCAAACGCTAACAATATGCCGGTGTACATATATATGTGCAGACCATGGTAGCACGGAATATCTGAGGCTATCATGACGGTAGGTCAGTACACTCTTGCCGCGTTCTGGCTATGTTGAGATGTTGCTTCAAAAGGGTTGGTTTTGATGTGTAGAAATGTTTGCATTTGTCGAGTTCGAGGGCGGCAGCTTGGCCGAGTGGTTAAGGCGTTAGCCTGCTAAGTTAATGGGGCAACCCGCGTGAGTTCGAATCTCACAGCTGTCGACTTTAATGTCTTCCCCATGTGCATCAACGTGCCGCGCTCTTAGCATGGCCCCTGCGCAAGGATGACACGCATAAATCGAGAAGTATCGCACTTTCGTTGCATTCTTGTACAAGCCCACTCGTTCCCTGACACGTGAAGCTGGTACATGACTATGTAGTCTACTTGTTTCAGCGCTCGACCCGAAGTGCAAGTGCACCAGTGAAAGAGTAACGCATGAGGGAAGAGGGGATCGAACCCCCGACCGCTGGTCTGGAATCCAGCGCTCTACCACTGAGCTATTCCCCCACTGCTATGTCTTCACAACGGATTCCTCGAATACAACAATAATCGCGCATAGCGACGCTCCACCAACATACCGCACTAAAAACAGAGGAACGAGAAACGTCAATTCGCCATAACCTGCTTTGTGCGACAATTTCGCTGCTGGCAAACAGCCCATAGCGGTGTCGAAGCGAGCTCCATGGAGTAACACATCGGCCAGTATCTGATGGCGCTTTGAGAACCTCACATCGTGTAGGAGACGATCAATTGTGTATGGATTCGACAGGTATCCGTGTTCCTACGCACGGCAGTTTGAAGTGTTTACGTAGTTCATTCCTCCATAATGCCCCTATAGCTCAGTGGTAGAGCACTCGCTTCGTAAGCGAAAGGTCGGTGGTTCAATCCCGCCTGGGGGCTCGTCTTATGCCCGCACGCATCTCCACGCTTTGCTTTTGCATGCTCCTTTGAGCGAGGCCATTAGTCGCTGAATGATTACCACATTTCTAAGCAGCAGCCTACTAGTGAACAAAGTAAAGCTAAGATACAGAGCCTCTCGAGGATGTACACAATCAGCTGTATGTTGGTGATGCAGGATATAGCATCGGTTTTTGGATGACATGGTTAAAATGTACTGTGCATGGCGACCAATTGAATTCACTCTCGCTATAACCCGATTAATAGGTACGGAGGGAAGATACGTACCCTACCGGTATGTCGTTGTGAAAGAATACCATCTATTCAGAAGCTTCTCGATGCTGGATTTGAACGATGGCGCGAGCCGATAGCGAGTGTTCAGTCTCGGAGTGTTGAAAGCTTCCATGCGTAGGGCAGTGAAGTGGCAAACGCTAACAATATGCCGGTGTACATATATATGTGCAGACCATGGTAGCACGGAATATCTGAGGCTATCATGACGGTAGGTCAGTACACTTTTGCCGCGTTCTGGCTATGTTGAGATGTTGCTTCAAAAGGGTTGGTTTTGATGTGTAGAAATGTTCGCATTTGTCGAGTTCGAGGGCGGCAGCTTGGCCGAGTGGTTAAGGCGTTAGCCTGCTAAGTTAATGGGGCAACCCGCGTGAGTTCGAATCTCACAGCTGTCGACTTTAATGTCTTCCCCATGTGCATCAACGTGCCGCGCTCTTAGCATGGCCCCTGCGCAAGGATGACACGCATAAATCGAGAAGTATCGCACTTTCGTTGCATTCTTGTACAAGCCCACTCGTTCCCTGACACGTGAAGCTGGTACATGACTATGTAGTCTACTTGTTTCAGCGCTCGACCCGAAGTGCAAGTGCACCAGTGAAAGAGTAACGCATGAGGGAAGAGGGGATCGAACCCCCCGACCGCTGGTCTGGAATCCAGCGCTCTACCACTGAGCTATTCCCCCACTGCTATGTCTTCACAACGGATTCCTCGAATACAACAATAATCGCGCATAGCGACGCTCCACCAACATACCGCACTAAAAACAGAGGAACGAGCAACGTCAATTCGCCATAACCTGCTTTGTGCGACAATTTCGCTGGTGGCAAACAGCCCATAGCGGTGTCGAAGCGAGCTCCATGGAGTAACACATCGGCCAGTATCTGATGGCGCTTTGAGAACCTCACATCGTGTAGGAGACGATCAATTGTGTATGGATTCGACAGGTATCCGTGTTCCTACGCACGGCAGTTTGAAGTGTTTACATAGTCCATTCTTCCATCACGCCCCTATAGCTCAGTGGTAGAGCACTCGCTTCGTAAGCGAAAGGTCGGTGGTTCAATCCCGCCTGGGGGCTCGTCTTATGCCCGCACGCATCTCCACGCTTTGCTTTTGCATGCTCCTTTGCGCGAGGCCATTAGTCGCTGAATGATTACCACATTTCTAAGCAGCAGCCTACTAGTGAACAAAGGAAAGCTAAGATACAGAGCCTCTCGAGGATGTACACAATCAGCTGTATGTTGGTGATGCAGGATATAGCATCGGTTTTTGGATGACATGGTTAAAATGTGCTGTGCATGGCGACCAATTGAATTCACTCTCGCTATAACCCGATTAATAGGTACGGAGGGAAGATACGCACCCTACCGGTATGTCGTTGTGAAAGAATACCATCTATTCAGAAGCTTCTCGATGCTGGATTTGAACGATGGCGCGAGCCGATAGCGAGTGTTCAGTCTCGGAGTGTTGAAAGCTTCCATGCGTAGGGCAGTGAAGTGGCAAACGCTAACAATATGCCGGTGTACATATATTTGTGCAGACCATGGTAGCACGGAATATCTGAGGCTGTCATGACGGTAGGTCAGTACACTTTTGCCGCGTTCTGGCTATGTTGAGGTGTTGCTTCAAAAGGGTTGGTTTTGATTTGTAGAATTGTTCGCATTTGTCGAGTTCGAGGGCGACAGCTTGGCCGAGTGGTTAAGGCGTTAGCCTGCTAAGTTAATGGGGCAACCCGCTTGGTGAGTTCGAATCTCACAGCTGTCGACTTTAATGTCTTCCCCATGTGCATCAACGTGCCGCGCTCTCTACCTTTTTTGATACTCTCACTGCCGTGTCCTATACCCACCATTAGCATGGCCCCTGCGCAAGGATGACACGCATAAATCGAGAAGTATCGCACTTTCGTTGCATTCTTGTACAAGCCCACTCGTTCCCTGACACGTGAAGCTGGTACATGACTATGTAGTCTACTTGTTTCAGCGCTCGACCCGAAGTGCAAGTGCACCAGTGAAAGAGTAACGCATGAGGGAAGAGGGGATCGAACCCCCGACCGCTGGTCTGGAATCCAGCGCTCTACCACTGAGCTATTCCCCCCACTGCTATGCCTTCACAACGGATTCCTCGAATACAACAATAATCGCGCATAGCGACGCTCCACCAACATACCGCACTAAAAACAGAGGAACGAGCAACGTCAATTAGCCATAACCTGCTTTGTGCGACAATTTCGCTGGTGGCAAACAGCCCATAGCGGTGTCGAAGCGAGCTCCATGGAGTAACACATCGGCCAGTATCTGATGGCGCTTTGAGAACCTCACATCGTGTAGGAGACGATCAATTGTGTATGGATTCGACAGGTATCCGTGTTCCTACGCACGGCAGTTTGAAGTGTTTACATAGTCCATTCTTCCATCACGCCCATATAGCTCAGTGGTAGAGCACTCGCTTCGTAAGCGAAAGGTCGGTGGTTCAATCCAGCCTGGGGGCTCGTCTTATGCCCGCACGCATCTCCACGCTCTGCTTTTGCATGCTCCTTTGCGCGAGGCCATTAGTCGCTGAATGATTCCCACATTTCTAAGCAGCAGCCTACTAGTGAACAAAGGAAAGCTAAGATACAGAGCCTCTCGAGGATGTACACAATCAGCTGTATGTTGGTGATGCAGGATATAGCATCGGTTTTTGGATGACATGGTTAAAATGTGCTGTGCATGGCGACCAATTGAATTCACTCTCGCTATAACCCGATTAATAGGTACGGAGGGAAGATATGCACCCTACCGGTATGTCGTTGTGAAAGAATACCATCTATTCAGAAGCTTCTCGATGCTGGATTTGAACGATGGCGCGAGCCGATAGCGAGTGTTCAGTCTCGGAGTGTTGAAAGCTTCCATGCGTAGGGCAGTGAAGTGGCAAACGCTAACAATATGCCGGTGTACATATATTTGTGCAGACCATGGTAGCACGGAATATCTGAGGCTGTCATGACGGTAGGTCAGTACACTTTTGCCGCGTTCTGGCTATGTTGAGGTGTTGCTTCAAAAGGGTTGGTTTTGATTTGTAGAATTTTCATTCACCCCCCCCCCCCCCATTTGTAGAAATGTTCGCATTTGTCGAGTTCGAGGGCGGCAGCTTGGCCGAGTGGTTAAGGCGTTAGCCTGCTAAGTTAATGGGGCAACCCGCGTGAGTTCGAATCTCACAGCTGTCGACTTTAATGGTCTTCCCCATGTGCATCAACGTGCCGCGCTCTTAGCATGGCCCCTGCGCAAGGATGACACGCATAAATCGAGAAGTATCGCACTTTCGTTGCATTCTTGTACAAGCCCACTCGTTCCCTGACACGTGAAGCTGGTACATGACTATGTAGTCTACTTGTTTCAGCGCTCGACCCGAAGTGCAAGTGCACCAGTGAAAGAGTAACGCATGAGGGAAGAGGGGATCGAACCCCCGACCGCTGGGTCTGGAATCCAGCGCTCTACCACTGAGCTATTCCCCCACTGCTATGCCTTCACAACGGATTCCTCGAATACAACAATAATCGCGCATAGCGACGCTCCACCAACATACCGCACTAAAAACAGAGGAACGAGCAACGTCAATTAGCCATAACCTGCTTTGTGCGACAATTTCGCTGGTGGCAAACAGCCCATAGCGGTGTCGAAGCGAGCTCCATGGAGTAACACATCGGCCAGTATCTGATGGCGCTTTGAGAACCTCACATCGTGTAGGAGACGATCAATTGTGTATGGATTCGACAGGTATCCGTGTTCCTACGCACGGCAGTTTGAAGTGTTTACATAGTCCATTCTTCCATCATGCCCCTATAGCTCAGTGGTATAGCACTCGCTTCGTAAGCGAAAGGTCGGTGGTTCAATCCCGCCTGGGGGGCTCGTCTTATGCCTGCACGCATCTCCACGCTTTGCTTTTGCATGCTCCTTTGCGCGAGGCCATTAGTCGCTGAATGATTACCACATTTCTAAGCAGCAGCCTACTAGTGAACAAAGGAAAGCTAAGATACAGAGCCTCTCGAGGATGTACACAATCAGCTGTATGTTGGTGATGCAGGATATAGCATCGGTTTTTGGATGACATGGTTAAAATGTGCTGTGCATGGCGACCAATTGAATTCACTCTCGCTATAACCCGATTAATAGGTACGAAGGGAAGATACGTACCCTACCGGTATGTCGTTGTGAAAGAATACCATCTATTCAGAAGATTCTCGATGCTGGATTTGAACGATGGCGCGAGCCGATAGCGAGTGTTCAGTCTCGGAGTGTTGAAAGCTTCCATGCGTAGGGCAGTGAAGCGGCAAACGCTAACAATATGCCGGTGTACATATATATGTGCAGACCATGGTAGCACGGAAGATCTGAGGCTATCATGACGGTAGGTCAGTACACTTTTGCCGCGTTCTGGCTATGTTGAGATGTTGCTTCAAAAGGGTTGGTTTTGATTTGTAGAATTGTTCGCATTGGTCGAGTTCGAGGGCGGCAGCTTGGCCGAGTGGTTAAGGCGTTAGCCTGCTAAGTTAATGGGGCAACCCGCGTGAGTTCGAATCTCACAGCTGTCGACTTTAATGTCTTCCCCATGTGCATCAACGTGCCGCGCTCATCTCAACAACTCGGGCAGAAATGAAGCCAGACAGTGCATTTGTAGATACGCCGCTACTAGATACACGTATAGGCTTCACTTGTGGCCGAAGTGGTTCTGGACATGTGGTCCAAGTCGATGTTAAATAGCGCGCGTGCGGCCAGTAGATAGGAACCACTTCGGTGGTCATCCGTAAAAATTGGAACGATACAGAGAAGATTAGCATGGCCCCTGCGCAAGGATGACACGCATAAATCGAGAAGTATCGCACTTTCGTTGCATTCTTGTACAAGCCCACTCGTTCCCTGACACGTGAAGCTGGTACATGACTATGTAGTCTACTTGTTTCAGCGCTCGACCCGAAGTGCAAGTGCACCAGTGAAAGAGTAACGCATGAGGGAAGAGGGGATCGAACCCCCGACCGCTGGTCTGGAATCCAGCGCTCTACCACTGAGCTATTCCCCCACTGCTATGTCTTCACAACGGATTCCTCGAATACAACAATAATCGCGCATAGCGACGCTCCACCAACATACCGCACTAAAAACAGAGGAACGAGCAACGTCAATTAGCCATAACCTGCTTTGTGCGACAATTTCGCTGGTGGCAAACAGCCCATAGCGGTGTCGAAGCGAGCTCCATGGAGTAACACATCGGCCAGTATCTGATGGCGCTTTGAGAACCTCACATCGTGTAGGAGACGATCAATTGTGTATGGATTCGACAGGTATCCGTGTTCCTACGCACGGCAGTTTGAAGTGTTTACATAGTCCATTCTTCCATCATGCCCCTATAGCTCAGTATAGCACTCGCTTCGTAAGCGAAAGGTCGGTGGTTCAATCCCGCCTGGGGGGCTCGTCTTATGCCTGCACGCATCTCCACGCTTTGCTTTTGCATGCTCCTTTGCGCGAGGCCATTAGTCGCTGAATGATTCCCACATTTCTAAGCAGCAGCCTACTAGTGAACAAAGGAAGCTAAGATACAGAGCCTCTCGAGGATGTACACAATCAGCTGTATGTTGGTGATGCAGGATATAGCATCGGTTTTTGGATGACATGGTTAAAATGTGCTGTGCATGGCGACCAATTGAATTCACTCTCGCTATAACCCGATTAATAGGTACGAAGGGAAGATACGTACCCTACCGGTATGTCGTTGTGAAAGAATACCATCTATTCAGAAGCTTCTCGATGCTGGATTTGAACGATGGCGCGAGCCGATAGCGAGTGTTCAGTCTCGGAGTGTTGAAAGCTTCCATGCGTAGGGCAGTGAAGTGGCAAACGCTAACAATATGCCGGTGTACATATATATGTGCAGACCATGGTAGCACGGAATATCTGAGGCTATCATGACGGTAGGTCAGTACACTTTTGCCGCGTTCTGGCTATGTTGAGGTGTTGCTTCAAAAGGGTTGGTTTTGATTTGTAGAATTGTTCGCATTGGTCGAGTTCGAGGGCGGCAGCTTGGCCGAGTGGTTAAGGCGTTAGCCTGCTAAGTTAATGGGGCAAACCGCGTGAGTTCGAATCTCACAGCTGTCGACTTTAATGTCTTCCCCATGTGCATCAACGTGCCGCGCTCATCTCAACAACTCGGGCAGAAATGAAGCCAGACAGTGCATTTGTAGATACGCCGCTACTGTATTAAAAATTCACGATAAGTTAAATCATAATAAATTTTTAAATAAAAATTTTGATAAAATATTCATAATTATAGGTAATTGAATCATAAATAATAATTAATGAAAAAATACAACTTAAAAATGTTGTTAATGTAGTTATAAATACAGAACCCTTACGTCCAATATAAAAACCAAAAATCCGGCATACACGTATAGGCTTCACTTGTGGCCGAAGTGGTTCTGGACATGTGGTCCAAGTCGATGTTAAATAGCGCGCGGTGCGGCCAGTAGATAGGAACCACTTCGGTGGTCATCCGTAAAAATTGGAACGATACAGAGAAGATTAGCATGGCCCCTGCGCAAGGATGACACGCATAAATCGAGAAGTATCGCACTTTCGTTGCATTCTTGTACAAGCCCACTCGTTCCCTGACACGTGAAGCTGGTACATGACTATGTAGTCTACTTGTTTCAGCGCTCGACCCGAAGTGCAAGTGCACCAGTGAAAGAGTAACGCATGAGGGAAGAGGGGATCGAACCCCCGACCGCTGGTCTGGAATCCAGCGCTCTACCACTGAGCTATTCCCCCACTGCTATGTCTTCACAACGGATTCCTCGAATACAACAATAATCGCGCATAGCGACGCTCCACCAACATACCGCACTAAAAACAGAGGAACGAGCAACGTCAATTAGCCATAACCTGCTTTGTGCGACAATTTCGCTGGTGGCAAACAGCCCATAGCGGTGTCGAAGCGAGCTCCATGGAGTAACACATCGGCCAGTATCTGATGGCGCTTTGAGAACCTCACATCGTGTAGGAGACGATCAATTGTGTATGGATTCGACAGGTATCCGTGTTCCTACGCACGGCAGTTTGAAGTGTTTACATAGTCCATTCTTCCATCATGCCCCTATAGCTCAGTATAGCACTCGCTTCGTAAGCGAAAGGTCGGTGGTTCAATCCCGCCTGGGGGCTCGTCTTATGCCCGCACGCATCTCCACGCTTTGCTTTTGCATGCTCCTTTGCGCGAGGCCATTAGTCGCTGAATGATTCCCACATTTCTAAGCAGCAGCCTACTAGTGAACAAAGGAAAGCTAAGATACAGAGCCTCTCGAGGATGTACACAATCAGCTGTATGTTGGTGATGCAGGATATAGCATCGGTTTTTGGATGACATGGTTAAAATGTGCTGTGCATGGCGACCAATTGAATTCACTCTCGCTATAACCCGATTAATAGGTACGAAGGGAAGATACGTACCCTACCGGTATGTCGTTGTGAAAGAATACCATCTATTCAGAAGCTTCTCGATGCTGGATTTGAACGATGGCGCGAGCCGATAGCGAGTGTTCAGTCTCGGAGTGTTGAAAGCTTCCATGCGTAGGGCAGTGAAGTGGCAAACGCTAACAATATGCCGGTGTACATATATATGTGCAGACCATGGTAGCACGGAATATCTGAGGCTATCATGACGGTAGGTCAGTACACTTTTGCCGCGTTCTGGCTATGTTGAGGTGTTGCTTCAAAAGGGTTGGTTTTGATTTGTAGAATTGTTCGCATTGGTCGAGTTCGAGGGCGGCAGCTTGGCCGAGTGGTTAAGGCGTTAGCCTGCTAAGTTAATGGGGCAAACCGCGTGAGTTCGAATCTCACAGCTGTCGACTTTAATGTCTTCCCCATGTGCATCAACGTGCCGCGCTCATCTCAACAACTCGGGCAGAAATGAAGCCAGACAGTGCATTTGTAGATACGCCGCTACTGTATTAAAAATTCACGATAAGTTAAATCATAATAAATTTTTAAATAAAATTTTGATAAAATATTCATAATTATAGGTAATTGAATCATAAATAATAATTAATGAAAAATACAACTTAAAAATGTTGTTAATGTAGTTATAAATACAGAACCCTTACGTCCAATATAAAAACCAAAAATCCGGCATACACGTATAGGCTTCACTTGTGGCCGAAGTGGTTCTGGACATGTGGTCCAAGTCGATGTTAAATAGCGCGCGGTGCGGCCAGTAGATAGGAACCACTTCGGTGGTCATCCGTAAAAATTGGAACGATACAGAGAAGATTAGCATGGCCCCTGCGCAAGGATGACACGCATAAATCGAGAAGTATCGCACTTTCGTTGCATTCTTGTACAAGCCCACTCGTTCCCTGACACGTGAAGCTGGTACATGACTATGTAGTCTACTTGTTTCAGCGCTCGACCCGAAGTGCAAGTGCACCAGTGAAAGAGTAACGCATGAGGGAAGAGGGGATCGAACCCCCGACCGCTGGTCTGGAATCCAGCGCTCTACCACTGAGCTATTCCCCCACTGCTATGTCTTCACAACGGATTCCTCGAATACAACAATAATCGCGCATAGCGACGCTCCACCAACATACCGCACTAAAAACAGAGGAACGAGCAACGTCAATTAGCCATAACCTGCTTTGTGCGACAATTTCGCTGGTGGCAAACAGCCCATAGCGGTGTCGAAGCGAGCTCCATGGAGTAACACATCGGCCAGTATCTGATGGCGCTTTGAGAACCTCACATCGTGTAGGAGACGATCAATTGTGTATGGATTCGACAGGTATCCGTGTTCCTACGCACGGCAGTTTGAAGTGTTTACATAGTCCATTCTTCCATCATGCCCCTATAGCTCAGTATAGCACTCGCTTCGTAAGCGAAAGGTCGGTGGTTCAATCCCGCCTGGGGGCTCGTCTTATGCCTGCACGCATCTCCACGCTTTGCTTTTGCATGCTCCTTTGAGCGAGGCCATTAGTCGCTGAATGATTACCACATTTCTAAGCAGCAGCCTACTAGTGAACAAAGGAAAGCTAAGATACAGAGCCTCTCGAGGATGTACACAATCAGCTGTATGTTGGTGATGCAGGATATAGCATCGGTTTTTGGATGACATGGTTAAAATGTGCTGTGCATGGCGACCAATTGAATTCACTCTCGCTATAACCCGATTAATAGGTACGAAGGGAAGATACGTACCCTACCGGTATGTCGTTGTGAAAGAATACCATCTATTCAGAAGCTTCTCGATGCTGGATTTGAACGATGGCGCGAGCCGATAGCGAGTGTTCAGTCTCGGAGTGTTGAAAGCTTCCATGCGTAGGGCAGTGAAGTGGCAAACGCTAACAATATGCCGGTGTACATATATATGTGCAGACCATGGTAGCACGGAATATCTGAGGCTATCATGACGGTAGGTCAGTACACTTTTGCCGCGTTCTGGCTATGTTGAGGTGTTGCTTCAAAAGGGTTGGTTTTGATTTGTAGAATTGTTCGCATTGGTCGAGTTCGAGGGCGGCAGCTTGGCCGAGTGGTTAAGGCGTTAGCCTGCTAAGTTAATGGGGCAAACCGCGTGAGTTCGAATCTCACAGCTGTCGACTTTAATGTCTTCCCCATGTGCATCAACGTGCCGCGCTCATCTCAACAACTCGGGCAGAAATGAAGCCAGACAGTGCATTTGTAGATACGCCGCTACTAGATACACGTATAGGCTTCACTTGTGGCCGAAGTGGTTCTGGACATGTGGTCCAAGTCGATGTTAAATAGCGCGCGGTGCGGCCAGTAGATAGGAACCACTTCGGTGGTCATCCGTAAAAATTGGAACGATACAGAGAAGATTAGCATGGCCCCTGCGCAAGGATGACACGCATAAATCGAGAAGTATCGCACTTTCGTTGCATTCTTGTACAAGCCCACTCGTTCCCTGACACGTGAAGCTGGTACATGACTATGTAGTCTACTTGTTTCAGCGCTCGACCCGAAGTGCAAGTGCACCAGTGAAAGAGTAACGCATGAGGGAAGAGGGGATCGAACCCCCGACCGCTGGTCTGGAATCCAGCGCTCTACCACTGAGCTATTCCCCCACTGCTATGTCTTCACAACGGATTCCTCGAATACAACAATAATCGCGCATAGCGACGCTCCACCAACATACCGCACTAAAAACAGAGGAACGAGCAACGTCAATTAGCCATAACCTGCTTTGTGCGACAATTTCGCTGGTGGCAAACAGCCCATAGCGGTGTCGAAGCGAGCTCCATGGAGTAACACATCGGCCAGTATCTGATGGCGCTTTGAGAACCTCACATCGTGTAGGAGACGATCAATTGTGTATGGATTCGACAGGTATCCGTGTTCCTACGCACGGCAGTTTGAAGTGTTTACATAGTCCATTCTTCCATCATGCCCCTATAGCTCAGTATAGCACTCGCTTCGTAAGCGAAAGGTCGGTGGTTCAATCCCGCCTGGGGGCTCGTCTTATGCCTGCACGCATCTCCACGCTTTGCTTTTGCATGCTCCTTTGCGCGAGGCCATTAGTCGCTGAATGATTCCCACATTTCTAAGCAGCAGCCTACTAGTGAACAAAGGAAAGCTAAGATACAGAGCCTCTCGAGGATGTACACAATCAGCTGTATGTTGGTGATGCAGGATATAGCATCGGTTTTTGGATGACATGGTTAAAATGTGCTGTGCATGGCGACCAATTGAATTCACTCTCGCTATAACCCGATTAATAGGTACGAAGGGAAGATACGTACCCTACCGGTATGTCGTTGTGAAAGAATACCATCTATTCAGAAGCTTCTCGATGCTGGATTTGAACGATGGCGCGAGCCGATAGCGAGTGTTCAGTCTCGGAGTGTTGAAAGCTTCCATGCGTAGGGCAGTGAAGTGGCAAACGCTAACAATATGCCGGTGTACATATATATGTGCAGACCATGGTAGCACGGAATATCTGAGGCTATCATGACGGTAGGTCAGTACACTTTTGCCGCGTTCTGGCTATGTTGAGGTGTTGCTTCAAAAGGGTTGGTTTTGATTTGTAGAATTGTTCGCATTGGTCGAGTTCGAGGGCGGCAGCTTGGCCGAGTGGTTAAGGCGTTAGCCTGCTAAGTTAATGGGGCAAACCGCGTGAGTTCGAATCTCACAGCTGTCGACTTTAATGTCTTCCCCATGTGCATCAACGTGCCGCGCTCATCTCAACAACTCGGGCAGAAATGAAGCCAGACAGTGCATTTGTAGATACGCCGCTACTAGATACACGTATAGGCTTCACTTGTGGCCGAAGTGGTTCTGGACATGTGGTCCAAGTCGATGTTAAATAGCGCGCGGTGCGGCCAGTAGATAGGAACCACTTCGGTGGTCATCCGTAAAAATTGGAACGATACAGAGAAGATTAGCATGGCCCCTGCGCAAGGATGACACGCATAAATCGAGAAGTATCGCACTTTCGTTGCATTCTTGTACAAGCCCACTCGTTCCCTGACACGTGAAGCTGGTACATGACTATGTAGTCTACTTGTTTCAGCGCTCGACCCGAAGTGCAAGTGCACCAGTGAAAGAGTAACGCATGAGGGAAGAGGGGATCGAACCCCCGACCGCTGGTCTGGAATCCAGCGCTCTACCACTGAGCTATTCCCCCACTGCTATGTCTTCACAACGGATTCCTCGAATACAACAATAATCGCGCATAGCGACGCTCCACCAACATACCGCACTAAAAACAGAGGAACGAGCAACGTCAATTAGCCATAACCTGCTTTGTGCGACAATTTCGCTGGTGGCAAACAGCCCATAGCGGTGTCGAAGCGAGCTCCATGGAGTAACACATCGGCCAGTATCTGATGGCGCTTTGAGAACCTCACATCGTGTAGGAGACGATCAATTGTGTATGGATTCGACAGGTATCCGTGTTCCTACGCACGGCAGTTTGAAGTGTTTACATAGTCCATTCTTCCATCATGCCCCTATAGCTCAGTATAGCACTCGCTTCGTAAGCGAAAGGTCGGTGGTTCAATCCCGCCTGGGGGCTCGTCTTATGCCTGCACGCATCTCCACGCTTTGCTTTTGCATGCTCCTTTGCGCGAGGCCATTAGTCGCTGAATGATTCCCACATTTCTAAGCAGCAGCCTACTAGTGAACAAAGGAAAGCTAAGATACAGAGCCTCTCGAGGATGTACACAATCAGCTGTATGTTGGTGATGCAGGATATAGCATCGGTTTTTGGATGACATGGTTAAAATGTGCTGTGCATGGCGACCAATTGAATTCACTCTCGCTATAACCCGATTAATAGGTACGAAGGGAAGATACGTACCCTACCGGTATGTCGTTGTGAAAGAATACCATCTATTCAGAAGCTTCTCGATGCTGGATTTGAACGATGGCGCGAGCCGATAGCGAGTGTTCAGTCTCGGAGTGTTGAAAGCTTCCATGCGTAGGGCAGTGAAGTGGCAAACGCTAACAATATGCCGGTGTACATATATATGTGCAGACCATGGTAGCACGGAATATCTGAGGCTATCATGACGGTAGGTCAGTACACTTTTGCCGCGTTCTGGCTATGTTGAGGTGTTGCTTCAAAAGGGTTGGTTTTGATTTGTAGAATTGTTCGCATTGGTCGAGTTCGAGGGCGGCAGCTTGGCCGAGTGGTTAAGGCGTTAGTCTGCTAAGTTAATGGGGCAAACCGCGTGAGTTCGAATCTCACAGCTGTCGACTTTAATGTCTTCCCCATGTGCATCAACGTGCCGCGCTCATCTCAACAACTCGGGCAGAAATGAAGCCAGACAGTGCATTTGTAGATACGCCGCTACTGTATTAAAAATTCACGATAAGTTAAATCATAATAAATTTTTAAATAAAAATTTTGATAAAATATTCATAATTATAGGTAATTGAATTATAAACAATAATTAATGAAAAAATACAACTTAAAAAAGTTGTTAATGTGGTTATAAAAACTGAACCTTCACGTCCAATATAAAAACCAAAAAATCCGGCATACACGTATAGGCTTCACTTGTGGCCGAAGTGGTTCTGGACATGTGGTCCAAGTCGATGTTAAATAGCGCGCGGTGCGGCCAGTAGATAGGAACCACTTCGGTGGTCATCCGTAAAAATTGGAACGATACAGAGAAGATTAGCATGGCCCCTGCGCAAGGATGACACGCATAAATCGAGAAGTATCGCACTTTCGTTGCATTCTTGTACAAGCCCACTCGTTCCCTGACACGTGAAGCTGGTACATGACTATGTAGTCTACTTGTTTCAGCGCTCGACCCGAAGTGCAAGTGCACCAGTGAAAGAGTAACGCATGAGGGAAGAGGGGATCGAACCCCCGACCGCTGGTCTGGAATCCAGCGCTCTACCACTGAGCTATTCCCCCACTGCTATGTCTTCACAACGGATTCCTCGAATACAACAATAATCGCGCATAGCGACGCTCCACCAACATACCGCACTAAAAACAGAGGAACGAGCAACGTCAATTAGCCATAACCTGCTTTGTGCGACAATTTCGCTGGTGGCAAACAGCCCATAGCGGTGTCGAAGCGAGCTCCATGGAGTAACACATCGGCCAGTATCTGATGGCGCTTTGAGAACCTCACATCGTGTAGGAGACGATCAATTGTGTATGGATTCGACAGGTATCCGTGTTCCTACGCACGGCAGTTTGAAGTGTTTACATAGTCCATTCTTCCATCATGCCCCTATAGCTCAGTATAGCACTCGCTTCGTAAGCGAAAGGTCGGTGGTTCAATCCCGCCTGGGGGCTCGTCTTATGCCTGCACGCATCTCCACGCTTTGCTTTTGCATGCTCCTTTGCGCGAGGCCATTAGTCGCTGAATGATTACCACATTTCTAAGCAGCAGCCTACTAGTGAACAAAGGAAGCTAAGATACAGAGCCTCTCGAGGATGTACACAATCAGCTGTATGTTGGTGATGCAGGATATAGCATCGGTTTTTGGATGACATGGTTAAAATGTGCTGTGCATGGCGACCAATTGAATTCACTCTCGCTATAACCCGATTAATAGGTACGAAGGGAAGATACGTACCCTACCGGTATGTCGTTGTGAAAGAATACCATCTATTCAGAAGCTTCTCGATGCTGGATTTGAACGATGGCGCGAGCCGATAGCGAGTGTTCAGTCTCGGAGTGTTGAAAGCTTCCATGCGTAGGGCAGTGAAGTGGCAAACGCTAACAATATGCCGGTGTACATATATATGTGCAGACCATGGTAGCACGGAATATCTGAGGCTATCATGACGGTAGGTCAGTACACTTTTGCCGCGTTCTGGCTATGTTGAGGTGTTGCTTCAAAAGGGTTGGTTTTGATTTGTAGAATTGTTCGCATTGGTCGAGTTCGAGGGCGGCAGCTTGGCCGAGTGGTTAAGGCGTTAGTCTGCTAAGTTAATGGGGCAAACCGCGTGAGTTCGAATCTCACAGCTGTCGACTTTAATGTCTTCCCCATGTGCA
This sequence comes from Peronospora matthiolae, assembly GCA_921007115.2. NCBI lineage: Eukaryota > Oomycota > Peronosporomycetes > Peronosporales > Peronosporaceae > Peronospora > Peronospora matthiolae. Next base: position 102,525 of record CAKLBY020000034.1, on the reverse strand, counting down.
TCAACGTGCCGCGCTCATCTCAACAACTCGGGCAGAAATGAAGCCAGACAGTGCATTTGTAGATACGCCGCTACTGTATTAAAAATTCACGATAAGTTAAATCATAATAAATTTTTAAATAAAAATTTTGATAAAATATTCATAATTATAGGTAATTGAATTATAAACAATAATTAATGAAAAAATACAACTTAAAAAAGTTGTTAATGTGGTTATAAAAACTGAACCTTCACGTCCAATATAAAAACCAAATAATCCGGCATACACGTATAGGCTTCACTTGTGGCCGAAGTGGTTCTGGACATGTGGTCCAAGTCGATGTTAAATAGCGCGCGGTGCGGCCAGTAGATAGGAACCACTTCGGTGGTCATCCGTAAAAATTGGAACGATACAGAGAAGATTAGCATGGCCCCTGCGCAAGGATGACACGCATAAATCGAGAAGTATCGCACTTTCGTTGCATTCTTGTACAAGCCCACTCGTTCCCTGACACGTGAAGCTGGTACATGACTATGTAGTCTACTTGTTTCAGCGCTCGACCCGAAGTGCAAGTGCACCAGTGAAAGAGTAACGCATGAGGGAAGAGGGGATCGAACCCCCGACCGCTGGTCTGGAATCCAGCGCTCTACCACTGAGCTATTCCCCCACTGCTATGTCTTCACAACGGATTCCTCGAATACAACAATAATCGCGCATAGCGACGCTCCACCAACATACCGCACTAAAAACAGAGGAACGAGCAACGTCAATTAGCCATAACCTGCTTTGTGCGACAATTTCGCTGGTGGCAAACAGCCCATAGCGGTGTCGAAGCGAGCTCCATGGAGTAACACATCGGCCAGTATCTGATGGCGCTTTGAGAACCTCACATCGTGTAGGAGACGATCAATTGTGTATGGATTCGACAGGTATCCGTGTTCCTACGCACGGCAGTTTGAAGTGTTTACATAGTCCATTCTTCCATCATGCCCCTATAGCTCAGTATAGCACTCGCTTCGTAAGCGAAAGGTCGGTGGTTCAATCCCGCCTGGGGGCTCGTCTTATGCCTGCACGCATCTCCACGCTTTGCTTTTGCATGCTCCTTTGCGCGAGGCCATTAGTCGCTGAATGATTCCCACATTTCTAAGCAGCAGCCTACTAGTGAACAAAGGAAAGCTAAGATACAGAGCCTCTCGAGGATGTACACAATCAGCTGTATGTTGGTGATGCAGGATATAGCATCGGTTTTTGGATGACATGGTTAAAATGTGCTGTGCATGGCGACCAATTGAATTCACTCTCGCTATAACCCGATTAATAGGTACGAAGGGAAGATACGTACCCTACCGGTATGTCGTTGTGAAAGAATACCATCTATTCAGAAGCTTCTCGATGCTGGATTTGAACGATGGCGCGAGCCGATAGCGAGTGTTCAGTCTCGGAGTGTTGAAAGCTTCCATGCGTAGGGCAGTGAAGTGGCAAACGCTAACAATATGCCGGTGTACATATATATGTGCAGACCATGGTAGCACGGAATATCTGAGGCTATCATGACGGTAGGTCAGTACACTTTTGCCGCGTTCTGGCTATGTTGAGGTGTTGCTTCAAAAGGGTTGGTTTTGATTTGTAGAATTGTTCGCATTGGTCGAGTTCGAGGGCGGCAGCTTGGCCGAGTGGTTAAGGCGTTAGCCTGCTAAGTTAATGGGGCAAACCGCGTGAGTTCGAATCTCACAGCTGTCGACTTTAATGTCTTCCCCATGTGCATCAACGTGCCGCGCTCATCTCAACAACTCGGGCAGAAATGAAGCCAGACAGTGCATTTGTAGATACGCCGCTACTGTATTAAAAATTCACGATAAGTTAAATCATAATAAATTTTTAAATAAAATTTTGATAAAATATTCATAATTATAGGTAATTGAATCATAAATAATAATTAATGAAAAAATACAACTTAAAAATGTTGTTAATGTAGTTATAAATACAGAACCCTTACGTCCAATATAAAAACCAAAAATCCGGCATACACGTATAGGCTTCACTTGTGGCCGAAGTGGTTCTGGACATGTGGTCCAAGTCGATGTTAAATAGCGCGCGGGTGCGGCCAGTAGATAGGAACCACTTCGGTGGTCATCCGTAAAAATTGGAACGATACAGAGAAGATTAGCATGGCCCCTGCGCAAGGATGACACGCATAAATCGAGAAGTATCGCACTTTCGTTGCATTCTTGTACAAGCCCACTCGTTCCCTGACACGTGAAGCTGGTACATGACTATGTAGTCTACTTGTTTCAGCGCTCGACCCGAAGTGCAAGTGCACCAGTGAAAGAGTAACGCATGAGGGAAGAGGGGATCGAACCCCCGACCGCTGGTCTGGAATCCAGCGCTCTACCACTGAGCTATTCCCCCACTGCTATGTCTTCACAACGGATTCCTCGAATACAACAATAATCGCGCATAGCGACGCTCCACCAACATACCGCACTAAAAACAGAGGAACGAGCAACGTCAATTAGCCATAACCTGCTTTGTGCGACAATTTCGCTGGTGGCAAACAGCCCATAGCGGTGTCGAAGCGAGCTCCATGGAGTAACACATCGGCCAGTATCTGATGGCGCTTTGAGAACCTCACATCGTGTAGGAGACGATCAATTGTGTATGGATTCGACAGGTATCCGTGTTCCTACGCACGGCAGTTTGAAGTGTTTACATAGTCCATTCTTCCATCATGCCCCTATAGCTCAGTATAGCACTCGCTTCGTAAGCGAAAGGTCGGTGGTTCAATCCCGCCTGGGGGCTCGTCTTATGCCCGCACGCATCTCCACGCTTTGCTTTTGCATGCTCCTTTGCGCGAGGCCATTAGTCGCTGAATGATTCCCACATTTCTAAGCAGCAGCCTACTAGTGAACAAAGGAAGCTAAGATACAGAGCCTCTCGAGGATGTACACAATCAGCTGTATGTTGGTGATGCAGGATATAGCATCGGTTTTTGGATGACATGGTTAAAATGTGCTGTGCATGGCGACCAATTGAATTCACTCTCGCTATAACCCGATTAATAGGTACGAAGGGAAGATACGTACCCTACCGGTATGTCGTTGTGAAAGAATACCATCTATTCAGAAGCTTCTCGATGCTGGATTTGAACGATGGCGCGAGCCGATAGCGAGTGTTCAGTCTCGGAGTGTTGAAAGCTTCCATGCGTAGGGCAGTGAAGTGGCAAACGCTAACAATATGCCGGTGTACATATATATGTGCAGACCATGGTAGCACGGAATATCTGAGGCTATCATGACGGTAGGTCAGTACACTTTTGCCGCGTTCTGGCTATGTTGAGGTGTTGCTTCAAAAGGGTTGGTTTTGATTTGTAGAATTGTTCGCATTGGTCGAGTTCGAGGGCGGCAGCTTGGCCGAGTGGTTAAGGCGTTAGCCTGCTAAGTTAATGGGGCAAACCGCGTGAGTTCGAATCTCACAGCTGTCGACTTTAATGTCTTCCCCATGTGCATCAACGTGCCGCGCTCATCTCAACAACTCGGGCAGAAATGAAGCCAGACAGTGCATTTGTAGATACGCCGCTACTGTATTAAAAATTCACGATAAGTTAAATCATAATAAATTTTTAAATAAAAATTTTGATAAAATATTCATAATTATAGGTAATTGAATCATAAATAATAATTAATGAAAAAATACAACTTAAAAATGTTGTTAATGTAGTTATAAATACAGAACCCTTACGTCCAATATAAAAACCAAAAATCCGGCATACACGTATAGGCTTCACTTGTGGCCGAAGTGGTTCTGGACATGTGGTCCAAGTCGATGTTAAATAGCGCGCGGTGCGGCCAGTAGATAGGAACCACTTCGGTGGTCATCCGTAAAAATTGGAACGATACAGAGAAGATTAGCATGGCCCCTGCGCAAGGATGACACGCATAAATCGAGAAGTATCGCACTTTCGTTGCATTCTTGTACAAGCCCACTCGTTCCCTGACACGTGAAGCTGGTACATGACTATGTAGTCTACTTGTTTCAGCGCTCGACCCGAAGTGCAAGTGCACCAGTGAAAGAGTAACGCATGAGGGAAGAGGGGATCGAACCCCCGACCGCTGGTCTGGAATCCAGCGCTCTACCACTGAGCTATTCCCCCACTGCTATGTCTTCACAACGGATTCCTCGAATACAACAATAATCGCGCATAGCGACGCTCCACCAACATACCGCACTAAAAACAGAGGAACGAGCAACGTCAATTAGCCATAACCTGCTTTGTGCGACAATTTCGCTGGTGGCAAACAGCCCATAGCGGTGTCGAAGCGAGCTCCATGGAGTAACACATCGGCCAGTATCTGATGGCGCTTTGAGAACCTCACATCGTGTAGGAGACGATCAATTGTGTATGGATTCGACAGGTATCCGTGTTCCTACGCACGGCAGTTTGAAGTGTTTACATAGTCCATTCTTCCATCATGCCCCTATAGCTCAGTATAGCACTCGCTTCGTAAGCGAAAGGTCGGTGGTTCAATCCCGCCTGGGGGCTCGTCTTATGCCTGCACGCATCTCCACGCTTTGCTTTTGCATGCTCCTTTGCGCGAGGCCATTAGTCGCTGAATGATTCCCACATTTCTAAGCAGCAGCCTACTAGTGAACAAAGGAAAGCTAAGATACAGAGCCTCTCGAGGATGTACACAATCAGCTGTATGTTGGTGATGCAGGATATAGCATCGGTTTTTGGATGACATGGTTAAAATGTGCTGTGCATGGCGACCAATTGAATTCACTCTCGCTATAACCCGATTAATAGGTACGAAGGGAAGATACGTACCCTACCGGTATGTCGTTGTGAAAGAATACCATCTATTCAGAAGCTTCTCGATGCTGGATTTGAACGATGGCGCGAGCCGATAGCGAGTGTTCAGTCTCGGAGTGTTGAAAGCTTCCATGCGTAGGGCAGTGAAGTGGCAAACGCTAACAATATGCCGGTGTACATATATATGTGCAGACCATGGTAGCACGGAATATCTGAGGCTATCATGACGGTAGGTCAGTACACTTTTGCCGCGTTCTGGCTATGTTGAGGTGTTGCTTCAAAAGGGTTGGTTTTGATTTGTAGAATTGTTCGCATTGGTCGAGTTCGAGGGCGGCAGCTTGGCCGAGTGGTTAAGGCGTTAGCCTGCTAAGTTAATGGGGCAAACCGCGTGAGTTCGAATCTCACAGCTGTCGACTTTAATGTCTTCCCCATGTGCATCAACGTGCCGCGCTCATCTCAACAACTCGGGCAGAAATGAAGCCAGACAGTGCATTTGTAGATACGCCGCTACTGTATTAAAAATTCACGATAAGTTAAATCATAATAAATTTTAAATAAAATTTTGATAAAATATTCATAATTATAGGTAATTGAATCATAAATAATAATTAATGAAAAATACAACTTAAAAATGTTGTTAATGTAGTTATAAATACAGAACCCTTACGTCCAATATAAAAACCAAAAATCCGGCATACACGTATAGGCTTCACTTGTGGCCGAAGTGGTTCTGGACATGTGGTCCAAGTCGATGTTAAATAGCGCGCGGTGCGGCCAGTAGATAGGAACCACTTCGGTGGTCATCCGTAAAAATTGGAACGATACAGAGAAGATTAGCATGGCCCCTGCGCAAGGATGACACGCATAAATCGAGAAGTATCGCACTTTCGTTGCATTCTTGTACAAGCCCACTCGTTCCCTGACACGTGAAGCTGGTACATGACTATGTAGTCTACTTGTTTCAGCGCTCGACCCGAAGTGCAAGTGCACCAGTGAAAGAGTAACGCATGAGGGAAGAGGGGATCGAACCCCCGACCGCTGGTCTGGAATCCAGCGCTCTACCACTGAGCTATTCCCCCACTGCTATGTCTTCACAACGGATTCCTCGAATACAACAATAATCGCGCATAGCGACGCTCCACCAACATACCGCACTAAAAACAGAGGAACGAGCAACGTCAATTAGCCATAACCTGCTTTGTGCGACAATTTCGCTGGTGGCAAACAGCCCATAGCGGTGTCGAAGCGAGCTCCATGGAGTAACACATCGGCCAGTATCTGATGGCGCTTTGAGAACCTCACATCGTGTAGGAGACGATCAATTGTGTATGGATTCGACAGGTATCCGTGTTCCTACGCACGGCAGTTTGAAGTGTTTACATAGTCCATTCTTCCATCATGCCCCTATAGCTCAGTATAGCACTCGCTTCGTAAGCGAAAGGTCGGTGGTTCAATCCCGCCTGGGGGCTCGTCTTATGCCTGCACGCATCTCCACGCTTTGCTTTTGCATGCTCCTTTGCGCGAGGCCATTAGTCGCTGAATGATTCCCACATTTCTAAGCAGCAGCCTACTAGTGAACAAAGGAAAGCTAAGATACAGAGCCTCTCGAGGATGTACACAATCAGCTGTATGTTGGTGATGCAGGATATAGCATCGGTTTTTGGATGACATGGTTAAAATGTGCTGTGCATGGCGACCAATTGAATTCACTCTCGCTATAACCCGATTAATAGGTACGAAGGGAAGATACGTACCCTACCGGTATGTCGTTGTGAAAGAATACCATCTATTCAGAAGCTTCTCGATGCTGGATTTGAACGATGGCGCGAGCCGATAGCGAGTGTTCAGTCTCGGAGTGTTGAAAGCTTCCATGCGTAGGGCAGTGAAGTGGCAAACGCTAACAATATGCCGGTGTACATATATATGTGCAGACCATGGTAGCACGGAATATCTGAGGCTATCATGACGGTAGGTCAGTACACTTTTGCCGCGTTCTGGCTATGTTGAGGTGTTGCTTCAAAAGGGTTGGTTTTGATTTGTAGAATTGTTCGCATTGGTCGAGTTCGAGGGCGGCAGCTTGGCCGAGTGGTTAAGGCGTTAGCCTGCTAAGTTAATGGGGCAAACCGCGTGAGTTCGAATCTCACAGCTGTCGACTTTAATGTCTTCCCCATGTGCATCAACGTGCCGCGCTCATCTCAACAACTCGGGCAGAAATGAAGCCAGACAGTGCATTTGTAGATCTCACGCCGCTACTAGATACACCACGTCCATATACCAGGCTTCACTTGTGGCCGAAGTGGTTCTGGACATGTGGTCCAAGTCGATGTTAAATAGCGCGCGGTGCGGCCAGTAGATAGGAACCACTTCGGTGGTCATCCGTAAAAATTGGAACGATACAGAGAAGATTAGCATGGCCCCTGCGCAAGGATGACACGCATAAATCGAGAAGTATCGCACTTTCGTTGCATTCTTGTACAAGCCCACTCGTTCCCTGACACGTGAAGCTGGTACATGACTATGTAGTCTACTTGTTTCAGCGCTCGACCCGAAGTGCAAGTGCACCAGTGAAAGAGTAACGCATGAGGGAAGAGGGGATCGAACCCCCGACCGCTGGTCTGGAATCCAGCGCTCTACCACTGAGCTATTCCCCCACTGCTATGTCTTCACAACGGATTCCTCGAATACAACAATAATCGCGCATAGCGACGCTCCACCAACATACCGCACTAAAAACAGAGGAACGAGCAACGTCAATTAGCCATAACCTGCTTTGTGCGACAATTTCGCTGGTGGCAAACAGCCCATAGCGGTGTCGAAGCGAGCTCCATGGAGTAACACATCGGCCAGTATCTGATGGCGCTTTGAGAACCTCACATCGTGTAGGAGACGATCAATTGTGTATGGATTCGACAGGTATCCGTGTTCCTACGCACGGCAGTTTGAAGTGTTTACATAGTCCATTCTTCCATCATGCCCCTATAGCTCAGTATAGCACTCGCTTCGTAAGCGAAAGGTCGGTGGTTCAATCCCGCCTGGGGGCTCGTCTTATGCCTGCACGCATCTCCACGCTTTGCTTTTGCATGCTCCTTTGCGCGAGGCCATTAGTCGCTGAATGATTCCCACATTTCTAAGCAGCAGCCTACTAGTGAACAAAGGAAAGCTAAGATACAGAGCCTCTCGAGGATGTACACAATCAGCTGTATGTTGGTGATGCAGGATATAGCATCGGTTTTTGGATGACATGGTTAAAATGTGCTGTGCATGGCGACCAATTGAATTCACTCTCGCTATAACCCGATTAATAGGTACGAAGGGAAGATACGTACCCTACCGGTATGTCGTTGTGAAAGAATACCATCTATTCAGAAGCTTCTCGATGCTGGATTTGAACGATGGCGCGAGCCGATAGCGAGTGTTCAGTCTCGGAGTGTTGAAAGCTTCCATGCGTAGGGCAGTGAAGTGGCAAACGCTAACAATATGCCGGTGTACATATATATGTGCAGACCATGGTAGCACGGAATATCTGAGGCTATCATGACGGTAGGTCAGTACACTTTTGCCGCGTTCTGGCTATGTTGAGGTGTTGCTTCAAAAGGGTTGGTTTTGATTTGTAGAATTGTTCGCATTGGTCGAGTTCGAGGGCGGCAGCTTGGCCGAGTGGTTAAGGCGTTAGCCTGCTAAGTTAATGGGGCAAACCGCGTGAGTTCGAATCTCACAGCTGTCGACTTTAATGTCTTCCCCATGTGCATCAACGTGCCGCGCTCATCTCAACAACTCGGGCAGAAATGAAGCCAGACAGTGCATTTGTAGATACGCCGCTACTGTATTAAATTCACATAATTAAATCATAATAAATTTTAAATAAAATTTTGATAAAATATTCATAATTATAGTAATTAATCATAAATAATAATTAATGAAAAATACAACTTAAAATGTTGTTATGTATTATAAATACAGAACCCTTACGTCCAATATAAAAACCAAAAATCCGGCACAGATACACGTATAGGCTTCACTTGTGGCCGAAGTGGTTCTGGACATGTGGTCCAAGTCGATGTTAAATAGCGCGCGGTGCGGCCAGTAGATAGGAACCACTTCGGTGGTCATCCGTAAAAATTGGAACGATACAGAGAAGATTAGCATGGCCCCTGCGCAAGGATGACACGCATAAATCGAGAAGTATCGCACTTTCGTTGCATTCTTGTACAAGCCCACTCGTTCCCTGACACGTGAAGCTGGTACATGACTATGTAGTCTACTTGTTTCAGCGCTCGACCCGAAGTGCAAGTGCACCAGTGAAAGAGTAACGCATGAGGGAAGAGGGGATCGAACCCCCGACCGCTGGTCTGGAATCCAGCGCTCTACCACTGAGCTATTCCCCCACTGCTATGTCTTCACAACGGATTCCTCGAATACAACAATAATCGCGCATAGCGACGCTCCACCAACATACCGCACTAAAAACAGAGGAACGAGCAACGTCAATTAGCCATAACCTGCTTTGTGCGACAATTTCGCTGGTGGCAAACAGCCCATAGCGGTGTCGAAGCGAGCTCCATGGAGTAACACATCGGCCAGTATCTGATGGCGCTTTGAGAACCTCACATCGTGTAGGAGACGATCAATTGTGTATGGATTCGACAGGTATCCGTGTTCCTACGCACGGCAGTTTGAAGTGTTTACATAGTCCATTCTTCCATCATGCCCCTATAGCTCAGTATAGCACTCGCTTCGTAAGCGAAAGGTCGGTGGTTCAATCCCGCCTGGGGGCTCGTCTTATGCCTGCACGCATCTCCACGCTTTGCTTTTGCATGCTCCTTTGCGCGAGGCCATTAGTCGCTGAATGATTACCACATTTCTAAGCAGCAGCCTACTAGTGAACAAAGGAAAGCTAAGATACAGAGCCTCTCGAGGATGTACACAATCAGCTGTATGTTGGTGATGCAGGATATAGCATCGGTTTTTGGATGACATGGTTAAAATGTGCTGTGCATGGCGACCAATTGAATTCACTCTCGCTATAACCCGATTAATAGGTACGAAGGGAAGATACGTACCCTACCGGTATGTCGTTGTGAAAGAATACCATCTATTCAGAAGCTTCTCGATGCTGGATTTGAACGATGGCGCGAGCCGATAGCGAGTGTTCAGTCTCGGAGTGTTGAAAGCTTCCATGCGTAGGGCAGTGAAGTGGCAAACGCTAACAATATGCCGGTGTACATATATATGTGCAGACCATGGTAGCACGGAATATCTGAGGCTATCATGACGGTAGGTCAGTACACTTTTGCCGCGTTCTGGCTATGTTGAGGTGTTGCTTCAAAAGGGTTGGTTTTGATTTGTAGAATTGTTCGCATTGGTCGAGTTCGAGGGCGGCAGCTTGGCCGAGTGGTTAAGGCGTTAGCCTGCTAAGTTAATGGGGCAACCCGCGTGAGTTCGAATCTCACAGCTGTCGACTTTAATGTCTTCCCCATGTGCATCAACGTGCCGCGCTCATCTCAACAACTCGGGCAGAAATGAAGCCAGACAGTGCATTTGTAGATACGCCGCTACTAGATACACGTATAGGCTTCACTTGTGGCCGAAGTGGTTCTGGACATGTGGTCCAAGTCGATGTTAAATAGCGCGCGGTGCGGCCAGTAGATAGGAACCACTTCGGTGGTCATCCGTAAAAATTGGAACGATACAGAGAAGATTAGCATGGCCCCTGCGCAAGGATGACACGCATAAATCGAGAAGTATCGCACTTTCGTTGCATTCTTGTACAAGCCCACTCGTTCCCTGACACGTGAAGCTGGTACATGACTATGTAGTCTACTTGTTTCAGCGCTCGACCCGAAGTGCAAGTGCACCAGTGAAAGAGTAACGCATGAGGGAAGAGGGGATCGAACCCCCGACCGCTGGTCTGGAATCCAGCGCTCTACCACTGAGCTATTCCCCCACTGCTATGTCTTCACAACGGATTCCTCGAATACAACAATAATCGCGCATAGCGACGCTCCACCAACATACCGCACTAAAAACAGAGGAACGAGCAACGTCAATTAGCCATAACCTGCTTTGTGCGACAATTTCGCTGGTGGCAAACAGCCCATAGCGGTGTCGAAGCGAGCTCCATGGAGTAACACATCGGCCAGTATCTGATGGCGCTTTGAGAACCTCACATCGTGTAGGAGACGATCAATTGTGTATGGATTCGACAGGTATCCGTGTTCCTACGCACGGCAGTTTGAAGTGTTTACATAGTCCATTCTTCCATCATGCCCCTATAGCTCAGTATAGCACTCGCTTCGTAAGCGAAAGGTCGGTGGTTCAATCCCGCCTGGGGGCTCGTCTTATGCCTGCACGCATCTCCACGCTTTGCTTTTGCATGCTCCTTTGCGCGAGGCCATTAGTCGCTGAATGATTACCACATTTCTAAGCAGCAGCCTACTAGTGAACAAAGGAAAGCTAAGATACAGAGCCTCTCGAGGATGTACACAATCAGCTGTATGTTGGTGATGCAGGATATAGCATCGGTTTTTGGATGACATGGTTAAAATGTGCTGTGCATGGCGACCAATTGAATTCACTCTCGCTATAACCCGATTAATAGGTACGAAGGGAAGATACGTACCCTACCGGTATGTCGTTGTGAAAGAATACCATCTATTCAGAAGCTTCTCGATGCTGGATTTGAACGATGGCGCGAGCCGATAGCGAGTGTTCAGTCTCGGAGTGTTGAAAGCTTCCATGCGTAGGGCAGTGAAGTGGCAAACGCTAACAATATGCCGGTGTACATATATATGTGCAGACCATGGTAGCACGGAATATCTGAGGCTATCATGACGGTAGGTCAGTACACTTTTGCCGCGTTCTGGCTATGTTGAGGTGTTGCTTCAAAAGGGTTGGTTTTGATTTGTAGAATTGTTCGCATTGGTCGAGTTCGAGGGCGGCAGCTTGGCCGAGTGGTTAAGGCGTTAGCCTGCTAAGTTAATGGGGCAACCCGCGTGAGTTCGAATCTCACAGCTGTCGACTTTAATGTCTTCCCCATGTGCATCAACGTGCCGCGCTCATCTCAACAACTCGGGCAGAAATGAAGCCAGACAGTGCATTTGTAGATACGCCGCTACTAGATACACGTATAGGCTTCACTTGTGGCCGAAGTGGTTCTGGACATGTGGTCCAAGTCGATGTTAAATAGCGCGCGGTGCGGCCAGTAGATAGGAACCACTTCGGTGGTCATCCGTAAAAATTGGAACGATACAGAGAAGATTAGCATGGCCCCTGCGCAAGGATGACACGCATAAATCGAGAAGTATCGCACTTTCGTTGCATTCTTGTACAAGCCCACTCGTTCCCTGACACGTGAAGCTGGTACATGACTATGTAGTCTACTTGTTTCAGCGCTCGACCCGAAGTGCAAGTGCACCAGTGAAAGAGTAACGCATGAGGGAAGAGGGGATCGAACCCCCGACCGCTGGTCTGGAATCCAGCGCTCTACCACTGAGCTATTCCCCCACTGCTATGTCTTCACAACGGATTCCTCGAATACAACAATAATCGCGCATAGCGACGCTCCACCAACATACCGCACTAAAAACAGAGGAACGAGCAACGTCAATTAGCCATAACCTGCTTTGTGCGACAATTTCGCTGGTGGCAAACAGCCCATAGCGGTGTCGAAGCGAGCTCCATGGAGTAACACATCGGCCAGTATCTGATGGCGCTTTGAGAACCTCACATCGTGTAGGAGACGATCAATTGTGTATGGATTCGACAGGTATCCGTGTTCCTACGCACGGCAGTTTGAAGTGTTTACATAGTCCATTCTTCCATCATGCCCCTATAGCTCAGTATAGCACTCGCTTCGTAAGCGAAAGGTCGGTGGTTCAATCCCGCCTGGGGGCTCGTCTTATGCCTGCACGCATCTCCACGCTTTGCTTTTGCATGCTCCTTTGCGCGAGGCCATTAGTCGCTGAATGATTCCCACATTTCTAAGCAGCAGCCTACTAGTGAACAAAGGAAAGCTAAGATACAGAGCCTCTCGAGGATGTACACAATCAGCTGTATGTTGGTGATGCAGGATATAGCATCGGTTTTTGGATGACATGGTTAAAATGTGCTGTGCATGGCGACCAATTGAATTCACTCTCGCTATAACCCGATTAATAGGTACGAAGGGAAGATACGTACCCTACCGGTATGTCGTTGTGAAAGAATACCATCTATTCAGAAGCTTCTCGATGCTGGATTTGAACGATGGCGCGAGCCGATAGCGAGTGTTCAGTCTCGGAGTGTTGAAAGCTTCCATGCGTAGGGCAGTGAAGTGGCAAACGCTAACAATATGCCGGTGTACATATATATGTGCAGACCATGGTAGCACGGAATATCTGAGGCTATCATGACGGTAGGTCAGTACACTTTTGCCGCGTTCTGGCTATGTTGAGGTGTTGCTTCAAAAGGGTTGGTTTTGATTTGTAGAATTGTTCGCATTGGTCGAGTTCGAGGGCGGCAGCTTGGCCGAGTGGTTAAGGCGTTAGTCTGCTAAGTTAATGGGGCAAACCGCGTGAGTTCGAATCTCACAGCTGTCGACTTTAATGTCTTCCCCATGTGCATCAACGTGCCGCGCTCATCTCAACAACTCGGGCAGAAATGAAGCCAGACAGTGCATTTGTAGATACGCCGCTACTGTATTAAAAATTCACGATAAGTTAAATCATAATAAATTTTTAAATAAAAATTTTGATAAAATATTCATAATTATAGGTAATTGAATCATAAATAATAATTAATGAAAAAATACAACTTAAAAATGTTGTTAATGTAGTTATAAATACAGAACCCTTACGTCCAATATAAAAACCAAAAAATCCGGCATACACGTATAGGCTTCACTTGTGGCCGAAGTGGTTCTGGACATGTGGTCCAAGTCGATGTTAAATAGCGCGCGGTGCGGCCAGTAGATAGGAACCACTTCGGTGGTCATCCGTAAAAATTGGAACGATACAGAGAAGATTAGCATGGCCCCTGCGCAAGGATGACACGCATAAATCGAGAAGTATCGCACTTTCGTTGCATTCTTGTACAAGCCCACTCGTTCCCTGACACGTGAAGCTGGTACATGACTATGTAGTCTACTTGTTTCAGCGCTCGACCCGAAGTGCAAGTGCACCAGTGAAAGAGTAACGCATGAGGGAAGAGGGGATCGAACCCCCGACCGCTGGTCTGGAATCCAGCGCTCTACCACTGAGCTATTCCCCCACTGCTATGTCTTCACAACGGATTCCTCGAATACAACAATAATCGCGCATAGCGACGCTCCACCAACATACCGCACTAAAAACAGAGGAACGAGCAACGTCAATTAGCCATAACCTGCTTTGTGCGACAATTTCGCTGGTGGCAAACAGCCCATAGCGGTGTCGAAGCGAGCTCCATGGAGTAACACATCGGCCAGTATCTGATGGCGCTTTGAGAACCTCACATCGTGTAGGAGACGATCAATTGTGTATGGATTCGACAGGTATCCGTGTTCCTACGCACGGCAGTTTGAAGTGTTTACATAGTCCATTCTTCCATCATGCCCCTATAGCTCAGTATAGCACTCGCTTCGTAAGCGAAAGGTCGGTGGTTCAATCCCGCCTGGGGGCTCGTCTTATGCCTGCACGCATCTCCACGCTTTGCTTTTGCATGCTCCTTTGCGCGAGGCCATTAGTCGCTGAATGATTACCACATTTCTAAGCAGCAGCCTACTAGTGAACAAAGGAAGCTAAGATACAGAGCCTCTCGAGGATGTACACAATCAGCTGTATGTTGGTGATGCAGGATATAGCATCGGTTTTTGGATGACATGGTTAAAATGTGCTGTGCATGGCGACCAATTGAATTCACTCTCGCTATAACCCGATTAATAGGTACGAAGGGAAGATACGTACCCTACCGGTATGTCGTTGTGAAAGAATACCATCTATTCAGAAGCTTCTCGATGCTGGATTTGAACGATGGCGCGAGCCGATAGCGAGTGTTCAGTCTCGGAGTGTTGAAAGCTTCCATGCGTAGGGCAGTGAAGTGGCAAACGCTAACAATATGCCGGTGTACATATATATGTGCAGACCATGGTAGCACGGAAGATCTGAGGCTATCATGACGGTAGGTCAGTACACTTTTGCCGCGTTCTGGCTATGTTGAGGTGTTGCTTCAAAAGGGTTGGTTTTGATTTGTAGAATTGTTCGCATTGGTCGAGTTCGAGGGCGGCAGCTTGGCCGAGTGGTTAAGGCGTTAGCCTGCTAAGTTAATGGGGCAAACCGCGTGAGTTCGAATCTCACAGCTGTCGACTTTAATGTCTTCCCCATGTGCATCAACGTGCCGCGCTCATCTCAACAACTCGGGCAGAAATGAAGCCAGACAGTGCATTTGTAGATACGCCGCTACTGTATTAAAAATTCACGATAAGTTAAATCATAATAAATTTTTAAATAAAATTTTGATAAAATATTCATAATTATAGGTAATTGAATCATAAATAATAATTAATGAAAAATACAACTTAAAAATGTTGTTAATGTAGTTATAAATACAGAACCCTTACGTCCAATATAAAAACCAAAAATCCGGCATACACGTATAGGCTTCACTTGTGGCCGAAGTGGTTCTGGACATGTGGTCCAAGTCGATGTTAAATAGCGCGCGGTGCGGCCAGTAGATAGGAACCACTTCGGTGGTCATCCGTAAAAATTGGAACGATACAGAGAAGATTAGCATGGCCCCTGCGCAAGGATGACACGCATAAATCGAGAAGTATCGCACTTTCGTTGCATTCTTGTACAAGCCCACTCGTTCCCTGACACGTGAAGCTGGTACATGACTATGTAGTCTACTTGTTTCAGCGCTCGACCCGAAGTGCAAGTGCACCAGTGAAAGAGTAACGCATGAGGGAAGAGGGGATCGAACCCCCGACCGCTGGTCTGGAATCCAGCGCTCTACCACTGAGCTATTCCCCCACTGCTATGTCTTCACAACGGATTCCTCGAATACAACAATAATCGCGCATAGCGACGCTCCACCAACATACCGCACTAAAAACAGAGGAACGAGCAACGTCAATTAGCCATAACCTGCTTTGTGCGACAATTTCGCTGGTGGCAAACAGCCCATAGCGGTGTCGAAGCGAGCTCCATGGAGTAACACATCGGCCAGTATCTGATGGCGCTTTGAGAACCTCACATCGTGTAGGAGACGATCAATTGTGTATGGATTCGACAGGTATCCGTGTTCCTACGCACGGCAGTTTGAAGTGTTTACATAGTCCATTCTTCCATCATGCCCCTATAGCTCAGTATAGCACTCGCTTCGTAAGCGAAAGGTCGGTGGTTCAATCCCGCCTGGGGGCTCGTCTTATGCCTGCACGCATCTCCACGCTTTGCTTTTGCATGCTCCTTTGCGCGAGGCCATTAGTCGCTGAATGATTACCACATTTCTAAGCAGCAGCCTACTAGTGAACAAAGGAAAGCTAAGATACAGAGCCTCTCGAGGATGTACACAATCAGCTGTATGTTGGTGATGCAGGATATAGCATCGGTTTTTGGATGACATGGTTAAAATGTGCTGTGCATGGCGACCAATTGAATTCACTCTCGCTATAACCCGATTAATAGGTACGAAGGGAAGATACGTACCCTACCGGTATGTCGTTGTGAAAGAATACCATCTATTCAGAAGCTTCTCGATGCTGGATTTGAACGATGGCGCGAGCCGATAGCGAGTGTTCAGTCTCGGAGTGTTGAAAGCTTCCATGCGTAGGGCAGTGAAGTGGCAAACGCTAACAATATGCCGGTGTACATATATATGTGCAGACCATGGTAGCACGGAATATCTGAGGCTATCATGACGGTAGGTCAGTACACTTTTGCCGCGTTCTGGCTATGTTGAGGTGTTGCTTCAAAAGGGTTGGTTTTGATTTGTAGAATTGTTCGCATTGGTCGAGTTCGAGGGCGGCAGCTTGGCCGAGTGGTTAAGGCGTTAGCCTGCTAAGTTAATGGGGCAAACCGCGTGAGTTCGAATCTCACAGCTGTCGACTTTAATGTCTTCCCCATGTGCATCAACGTGCCGCGCTCATCTCAACAACTCGGGCAGAAATGAAGCCAGACAGTGCATTTGTAGATACGCCGCTACTGTATTAAAAATTCACGATAAGTTAAATCATAATAAATTTTTAAATAAAAATTTTGATAAAATATTCATAATTATAGGTAATTGAATTATAAACAATAATTAATGAAAAAATACAACTTAAAAAAGTTGTTAATGTGGTTATAAAAACTGAACCTTCACGTCCAATATAAAAACCAAATAATCCGGCATACACGTATAGGCTTCACTTGTGGCCGAAGTGGTTCTGGACATGTGGTCCAAGTCGATGTTAAATAGCGCGCGGGTGCGGCCAGTAGATAGGAACCACTTCGGTGGTCATCCGTAAAAATTGGAACGATACAGAGAAGATTAGCATGGCCCCTGCGCAAGGATGACACGCATAAATCGAGAAGTATCGCACTTTCGTTGCATTCTTGTACAAGCCCACTCGTTCCCTGACACGTGAAGCTGGTACATGACTATGTAGTCTACTTGTTTCAGCGCTCGACCCGAAGTGCAAGTGCACCAGTGAAAGAGTAACGCATGAGGGAAGAGGGGATCGAACCCCCGACCGCTGGTCTGGAATCCAGCGCTCTACCACTGAGCTATTCCCCCACTGCTATGTCTTCACAACGGATTCCTCGAATACAACAATAATCGCGCATAGCGACGCTCCACCAACATACCGCACTAAAAACAGAGGAACGAGCAACGTCAATTAGCCATAACCTGCTTTGTGCGACAATTTCGCTGGTGGCAAACAGCCCATAGCGGTGTCGAAGCGAGCTCCATGGAGTAACACATCGGCCAGTATCTGATGGCGCTTTGAGAACCTCACATCGTGTAGGAGACGATCAATTGTGTATGGATTCGACAGGTATCCGTGTTCCTACGCACGGCAGTTTGAAGTGTTTACATAGTCCATTCTTCCATCATGCCCCTATAGCTCAGTATAGCACTCGCTTCGTAAGCGAAAGGTCGGTGGTTCAATCCCGCCTGGGGGCTCGTCTTATGCCTGCACGCATCTCCACGCTTTGCTTTTGCATGCTCCTTTGAGCGAGGCCATTAGTCGCTGAATGATTACCACATTTCTAAGCAGCAGCCTACTAGTGAACAAAGGAAAGCTAAGATACAGAGCCTCTCGAGGATGTACACAATCAGCTGTATGTTGGTGATGCAGGATATAGCATCGGTTTTTGGATGACATGGTTAAAATGTGCTGTGCATGGCGACCAATTGAATTCACTCTCGCTATAACCCGATTAATAGGTACGAAGGGAAGATACGTACCCTACCGGTATGTCGTTGTGAAAGAATACCATCTATTCAGAAGCTTCTCGATGCTGGATTTGAACGATGGCGCGAGCCGATAGCGAGTGTTCAGTCTCGGAGTGTTGAAAGCTTCCATGCGTAGGGCAGTGAAGTGGCAAACGCTAACAATATGCCGGTGTACATATATATGTGCAGACCATGGTAGCACGGAATATCTGAGGCTATCATGACGGTAGGTCAGTACACTTTTGCCGCGTTCTGGCTATGTTGAGGTGTTGCTTCAAAAGGGTTGGTTTTGATTTGTAGAATTGTTCGCATTGGTCGAGTTCGAGGGCGGCAGCTTGGCCGAGTGGTTAAGGCGTTAGCCTGCTAAGTTAATGGGGCAACCCGCGTGAGTTCGAATCTCACAGCTGTCGACTTTAATGTCTTCCCCATGTGCATCAACGTGCCGCGCTCATCTCAACAACTCGGGCAGAAATGAAGCCAGACAGTGCATTTGTAGATACGCCGCTACTAGATACACGTATAGGCTTCACTTGTGGCCGAAGTGGTTCTGGACATGTGGTCCAAGTCGATGTTAAATAGCGCGCGGTGCGGCCAGTAGATAGGAACCACTTCGGTGGTCATCCGTAAAAATTGGAACGATACAGAGAAGATTAGCATGGCCCCTGCGCAAGGATGACACGCATAAATCGAGAAGTATCGCACTTTCGTTGCATTCTTGTACAAGCCCACTCGTTCCCTGACACGTGAAGCTGGTACATGACTATGTAGTCTACTTGTTTCAGCGCTCGACCCGAAGTGCAAGTGCACCAGTGAAAGAGTAACGCATGAGGGAAGAGGGGATCGAACCCCCGACCGCTGGTCTGGAATCCAGCGCTCTACCACTGAGCTATTCCCCCACTGCTATGTCTTCACAACGGATTCCTCGAATACAACAATAATCGCGCATAGCGACGCTCCACCAACATACCGCACTAAAAACAGAGGAACGAGCAACGTCAATTAGCCATAACCTGCTTTGTGCGACAATTTCGCTGGTGGCAAACAGCCCATAGCGGTGTCGAAGCGAGCTCCATGGAGTAACACATCGGCCAGTATCTGATGGCGCTTTGAGAACCTCACATCGTGTAGGAGACGATCAATTGTGTATGGATTCGACAGGTATCCGTGTTCCTACGCACGGCAGTTTGAAGTGTTTACATAGTCCATTCTTCCATCATGCCCCTATAGCTCAGTATAGCACTCGCTTCGTAAGCGAAAGGTCGGTGGTTCAATCCCGCCTGGGGGCTCGTCTTATGCCTGCACGCATCTCCACGCTTTGCTTTTGCATGCTCCTTTGCGCGAGGCCATTAGTCGCTGAATGATTCCCACATTTCTAAGCAGCAGCCTACTAGTGAACAAAGGAAGCTAAGATACAGAGCCTCTCGAGGATGTACACAATCAGCTGTATGTTGGTGATGCAGGATATAGCATCGGTTTTTGGATGACATGGTTAAAATGTGCTGTGCATGGCGACCAATTGAATTCACTCTCGCTATAACCCGATTAATAGGTACGAAGGGAAGATACGTACCCTACCGGTATGTCGTTGTGAAAGAATACCATCTATTCAGAAGCTTCTCGATGCTGGATTTGAACGATGGCGCGAGCCGATAGCGAGTGTTCAGTCTCGGAGTGTTGAAAGCTTCCATGCGTAGGGCAGTGAAGTGGCAAACGCTAACAATATGCCGGTGTACATATATATGTGCAGACCATGGTAGCACGGAATATCTGAGGCTATCATGACGGTAGGTCAGTACACTTTTTGCCGCGTTCTGGCTATGTTGAGGTGTTGCTTCAAAAGGGTTGGTTTTGATTTGTAGAATTGTTCGCATTGGTCGAGTTCGAGGGCGGCAGCTTGGCCGAGTGGTTAAGGCGTTAGTCTGCTAAGTTAATGGGGCAACCCGCGTGAGTTCGAATCTCACAGCTGTCGACTTTAATGTCTTCCCCATGTGCATCAACGTGCCGCGCTCATCTCAACAACTCGGGCAGAAATGAAGCCAGACAGTGCATTTGTAGATACGCCGCTACTGTATTAAAAATTCACGATAAGTTAAATCATAATAAATTTTTAAATAAAATTTTGATAAAATATTCATAATTATAGGTAATTGAATCATAAATAATAATTAATGAAAAAATACAACTTAAAAATGTTGTTAATGTAGTTATAAATACAGAACCCTTACGTCCAATATAAAAACCAAAAATCCGGCATACACGTATAGGCTTCACTTGTGGCCGAAGTGGTTCTGGACATGTGGTCCAAGTCGATGTTAAATAGCGCGCGGTGCGGCCAGTAGATAGGAACCACTTCGGTGGTCATCCGTAAAAATTGGAACGATACAGAGAAGATTAGCATGGCCCCTGCGCAAGGATGACACGCATAAATCGAGAAGTATCGCACTTTCGTTGCATTCTTGTACAAGCCCACTCGTTCCCTGACACGTGAAGCTGGTACATGACTATGTAGTCTACTTGTTTCAGCGCTCGACCCGAAGTGCAAGTGCACCAGTGAAAGAGTAACGCATGAGGGAAGAGGGGATCGAACCCCCGACCGCTGGTCTGGAATCCAGCGCTCTACCACTGAGCTATTCCCCCACTGCTATGTCTTCACAACGGATTCCTCGAATACAACAATAATCGCGCATAGCGACGCTCCACCAACATACCGCACTAAAAACAGAGGAACGAGCAACGTCAATTAGCCATAACCTGCTTTGTGCGACAATTTCGCTGGTGGCAAACAGCCCATAGCGGTGTCGAAGCGAGCTCCATGGAGTAACACATCGGCCAGTATCTGATGGCGCTTTGAGAACCTCACATCGTGTAGGAGACGATCAATTGTGTATGGATTCGACAGGTATCCGTGTTCCTACGCACGGCAGTTTGAAGTGTTTACATAGTCCATTCTTCCATCATGCCCCTATAGCTCAGTATAGCACTCTATGAATGGGCCGACGCACATGCGTCGACCCGAAACCTTGAAGATTGATATCTCAAGGTACAAGGGAACCGATGAAGATTTCCTTTTGAGATAATTCGTCGAGTTAGACGATGTTATCAGGGCACTTCACATCGAGAATGACGAGATGAAAGTCACCTTCGCCCCGGCAAATTTGATGGGTCGAGCAAAGAGTTGGGCCTTAGGGCTCAAGCTTCACGACTCAAACGTGTTTGGGTCGTTAAAGATCTTAATGTTTCGGCTTGAAGAGGCGTTTGAGCCGCCGAGAGCCGAGTTCAGAGCATGCTCTGCACATTTGAGGCGGTCGCAAGGTAAGCGTGACGTGCATGCTTGCGCACAGCACCTGCCCTATCTTGCGAGTAGGTTACGGAAAACTCTGTTGATGAGCACACGCTCATCAACGTGTTCATCTACGGCGTTGTGGATAGGCCTGTGAAGACCTACATGTTCCGAGAGGACTTCCATACGCTGAAAAAGGCGATAGCGCATGCGGAACAAAAAGACCTTAGCCTGAGACAGTCTCAGGCTAACTCATCAAACTATCGTCCAACAAGACGATAGGAAACAAGAGATCCCGAGCCAATGGACCTCTGTTTTATGAGAGCGAGAACTCTAGCTCTCTGAGTCACAAGCTAACGGTAAGATGCCATCGCTGTGAGAAGATTGGACACTAAGATCATGAGTGTAGTGTCCCGAGCACCGCAACACGTCTAAAGACAGGACTTGATGACCACCGTTGGCCAAGGAAAGGTTCGAGGTGAAATTCCATTTCGCTTAGCCGCGACAGCAAGTCGGACCGTAAAAAAAACGGACAGGGTCAGTAGGGGCGGAGCACCCTGCTGATCCAGACACATCAAGAGAATTGCAAGACTCTTGACGAAGATTGCTCCCAACACGCAGTCTCTGTGTGTTACACTGCCCCTAGTGATGAGGAGTCTCTCATTACTTTGAATGTCGAAGTGACAAATGGAATGTCACTTGGCGCCCTAGTTTTTTGTGGGGCGTCGATCAGTTTCATTCGACGCCAGTCGCTCGGGGATAGTAGGCTCAACTGTGTTGATCGAGAGTATCCTATACCTAGGATGACGGTGTGCCTTGCTTCAGGCGCATCCGAAGCAGTGAACAAACGTTTATTGGGAATCCACTACACGCTAGAAGGAAAGCAGTACGATGATGACTTCATCGTACTAGATTTGGATGACAAATTTGATGTCATCCTCGGTCTGCCATGGCTTAAAAATACCAGTCATGAATTTGCTGGAAGCATCAGTCCGTAAAGGTGTCTGCCGTTTGTTCATCGGAAGGCCATCTGATGCACGTCTTGAACCGTCCACAAGCGTGTGGACGTACTACGAGTGAGATGGCCCCACTTGTGGTACGGTCGTTCTTACAATCGCACAAGATCACCGGGTAAAAGGCCACTACACCATAAAACCAGCTTCTGGCACCTGTGTAGAGATACAGGCTGCGCCGATGGTTCACCACTCGAAGAAATCGAGTGGACTGGAAGAAGGATGCACACCAATAAGGGTGCATGCAAAAGGAAAAATAAGTGTTGTTCAGGATGAACTACACGTTGAAGCGATATCGACTATCAGAGAGTCGATCGTAGAGCAAGCCCGATCGACCGAATCAGAGTCGATCGAAGAGGAATTGACCGTGATAGTAGACGTAACGGAGGAAAAATCAGCGTTCCTGAGAGAGATAACTCCCGAGAAAATAATGTTGAGGGTGTGGATCCTTAACCACCTGTGGATGTGTTTTCCCAGGAAATCACCGAGTCAGCGAATGTCTTGGTGAATGACGGATCAAGTGTGGGCGCTACACTTGATATGATTACGCCCCCGAAGTCAGCTTCAGAGGTAGTCAAGGCGCCAACGCTAGAAAATTATAAGATTCTTGCGTGATCTGCGCAGTGACAAGATTAAGCAGATTTGCGCACTCGTCACAGAGGACGAGTACGCGTCGCCGAGATTCGGTCGGCACAAGTGTTTGCTGAGAACAAACGGGTTCTTAGTAGCTTATCTATGGACGAGAGTGTCCTCAATGAGAAGACTCGGATTGAGCGATACACGTCTCAATCGTAGAGGTCTTTAAAGATAAATACTTTGTACAAAGATTTGGTTGAATTCAGGGATATTTTGCTAAAATCCGTGCCATGCGAGCTGCCCAAGGACAAAGCCACTTGGCATTAGATCGAACTGAAACCCGGTTCGACATACTGTGTCACGAAGCAGTGTTCACTGCCTCGTGAACAGGTCACAGCGATCGGCAAATTCTTTGCCGATCGCTTAGCTGCTGTTCATGTCAGGTGATCAACATCCCCACACAGCTCTCCGACCTTCTGTGCGCGAAAGACCACAGGAGGGTGGAGGATAGTGCACACGTTTAACAAACTGAACGCTGCAACGATTACGGCTCAATCGCCGATAACAAGGAAGGACGTCATCATAGATGGTCTGGCAAAGAGTACCATCTTCTCGTCCACGGATTTAATGGATTAATTCTATCAGATCATCATGCGTGAACGGGATATCCCGTATACAGCAGTGAAAACCCTAGTGGTATGCTCTGGGAGTGACTAGTGATGCCACAGGGGCTAAGTAACGCCTCCGCAACGTTTAACAGATGTGTTACGAATCCATTGCGATCGGTGCGCGATTTCGCACCGAGTTACTTTGACGATCTCTTCGTCCTTCGCCGGGCTACGGATGGATAGACGGACGTGGAGGTTCGCAGATCCACGTCCAGAAGGTTCTTACACTATTGCGAGGACATGAGTTGTTTGCGAACCTCAAGAAGTGTATATTCGCAGCTAACGAAATACCACTTTTTGGCTGCATCGTGGTTAAAAACGGCGTACGTTCTGATCCGGAAAAGATCAAGGCGATAAGCGACTGGCCTGTGCCAGTCGACATCAAGGGACTTCGAAAAATCCTTGGCTCGACGGCGTACTAGCACAAATACTCGCGCAACTATGCCGAGAAACCGTACATCTCTCTCGTCTGCTAAAGAAACACAAGAGGTGGTCAAGGAGTGCTGAGTTTCACCACTCCTTCGAAGGTATCAAGAAAATCTTGATAAAATCGCCTGTGCGTGCAATTGCAGATCAGGACATACCAACTCATGTGGTCTGTGAAGCCAGCGATTCTTGCAATCGGCTGCGCGTTAATGCAGTACGACTCAGACGGCGTTAAGCGCGTCGTCTATTATCAATCGCGTCAGCTTCAAGCAGCTGAGCGTAGTTACCCACTGCATGACAAAATCTCCTTTCCACGAAGTACACACTGGCTTAGTTTCAGGTATATCTCTTAGGAGATAGGCCCTTCATCGTTTATGCCAACCATGCGTCGTTACGCACGGCCGTAAACAGTCCACACCTCTTGCAACGAATGGCGAGGTGGCTGTCTTTATTCGCGGAGTGCAACTTCTTCGTCGAGCGTAAACCAGGACGACTTAATGTCGTCGCTGATGCTCTTTCCCGTCGACCCGATTTCGAGCCGACTGTTCAGCACAGCAGTAGGGGTGATCCTTCTGTATAGACACTAATAGTAAGTGTTCCGTCATCGAATCCGATCGGCAATATGCGAAGAGCATACGCAGAAGATGAGTCTCTTCTGCAATTAATGGATCACTAATCCAATCCGTGCAGTCGACCTTTGAAAAGCTTGTCGTCTCAATACCGCTCTTCGACCGAACGGTATTCTGTTCGTGATGGACTGCTGTACTGTACAGCAGTCAACGGCGACACGCCTCATTTTGTCGTTCCGGCTAATAATGATTTGCGACTGCGCATCATATACGAGTGTCACAATGCCCCAACAAGTGGGCATCGAGGTAGGCAAAAGAATCACCTCACGGTAAGTCGTGACTTCTACTGGCCCCGCCAGTATGCGTTTGTGCGCAAATGCATTCGCGCTTGCGAATTTTGTCAATGGGTGAAGCCTAGGTCTTCATCACGCGCAGCCTTGCAGCCTCTTCCGATTCTGGCAGAGTGTTGGCAGTCCGTATTAATGGAATTCGTCTTTAAGTTTCATGAAGAGGCTCACAAAAATGCTGGTATTCTTGTGTTTGTTGATCGTTTCAGCAAGGTGGTACATCTTGTTTCTTTACCGGAGATAATCACAGCCAAATGCTGTGCGCGTGTCTTCATCGATACTATCTTCCGACTTCGCGGGTTACCTCATAACATCGTGTCCGATAGGGACCCCCGCTTTACAGCGGAGTTCTGACAATCCGTGTTCCGTTCACTTGGAACACGTTTGACGATGTCAACTTCTGACCATCTTGAAACAGATGGTCAGACGGAACGCTTCAACTGCGTCCTCGAAGAGATACTTCGAGGGTCTGTCCACTCGTTTACGAGCTGGAGTGAGTTCTTGCCGATGACGGAATTTGCCATCAACAACTCGATGCCTGCGTCGATAACGCTTACACCTTTCTTCGTAGATGGCCTACACCATCCACGTTTGATAGCCTTCTTAGAGTGTGACTCTAGTTTAAGGGGAATGGACTCGCTCGGACAATGAAAGATCTGGTTCTTGCTCATCACCCGTCGACAAAGGTGTCGACGTGATGGATGCCGATGTCGATGCGATCGACATCGATGATGATGATGAGGACGATGCTGTTTTGTTCAGCATCCTCAACGACTGCCTCAGTGAAGACGATGATGCCCTCACTGGTGAAGACAACGTCCATTCAGCAGTGCACAAGAAGCGCATTGCTGTTTACAAGGATAAATTAGTTGAGAAATTTATGCTGACTCGCGAAGCGGTTGTCCACTTCATTCTAGACTCTAGAGCAGATGCAATCTAAAAGCGGAAAAGAAACGCAGACAAACATGGAAGAGCAAATGTTCTTTCATTTGATAAAGGTAGACTTAGTTTTACTGTCTACATTAAATCCACCGAAACACGCAGTGACAAACGTGGGCAGCAGTAAATTACTGCCCAAGTATATCGATCCATTTCATCTGTTGCGCCGAATGGGCAACGCATACACGGTTGAACTGCCCCGTAAGATGCGTACGCATCCTACGCTTTACGTTGGACGTCTCCACCCGTACTATCTGTACGAGCCCGTCTCGAGATGCGAAGAACACCTCCGCGGTCGAGAGCCGAGACCGCTTTCTAATGATCCTGTTTCAACGAGCCAGTTCAGTCGACTAGCGAAGCGACCTGATCACACATTTGAGCAATGTATCGACGAGCTACATTCAGCTCGTCACGACTAGAACGAGACAAACGTTTGTTCTCAAGTTGTGCAAACGCAAACGTGGCACGATCGTCCGGACGATCGTGCATTAGGGAATTGCAATTATCCCTTACCAGATCCTGAAGCTCGTAATGCCGAGTCCCTTCGTGAGCCAGGTCATCTTGCAACTGTTTCGTTACACGGTTCAGCTCTTGAACATCAAGCCGATCGAATTCTCGAGCCGGATCAGGTATTCCCGCTGCCACCACATCCTTTGGTGGACTCAAGCGGTGGTCAACGCTTTCTAGTGGACTGTATTTTGAGCTACCGCAATGTGAATGGCGTACGGACGAGTTATCTCGTCCGCTGGCGTGGCTATCCACCGGTGTGGGACAGCTGGGAGCCTCTTGACCAGCTAATTGTTAATGTTCTTGGTCTCGTCAAGCAGTACCTCGAGACCCACCCGCTGCATTTGAAGAAGGGCCGTCAGACAACGACCTCCGTGAACGCGAGTACAGGGATTGCAAAGTGTCAATCCATTCAGGTATCTCGGAAGAGATGCGCGCCCTCCAGTTGGATTCATTAGGGAGGTAGGCCTTCCTAGGAACATGGATTGAGTTGTCCAGGCAACCTGGACACAAATTTCCCGACGAGAGATAGGGCATCCTTCCTCTCTTGACAGCCGGTGCAACTTGTTCGCGCCCCGACTGGGTTGTGCCAATCAATTCTGATGCGAGCTGCATCAAGGTTGGCGAGCCAGGCCTCACGGCCAGTGCACTCGATGTTATGGATCAGGGCATTCCATCCTTGCACCAAGCCTTTGCCGTCTCGAACACGGCTGCCATTGTACAACTAATGTTTGAAAAAGCATCGATAAAGAACTCTTCCTTAGCACGAATAGTTCCGTGCTGAAATCAGGAGGGCAGATCTTCCTGCAATCGAACAACACGATACGATCCTGTTCGGTAGTCATACCGGCCAACCGGTTTAACTGTCTGGATGAAGGCATCCAAGTAGACTCCACTTAAGGATCGTGGCGCAGGACATTTCGGTCCCTGGCCTCTTTATTGGTGCCAGCACGAGCACTGACACCAGTGACACCTCGATCTCTCGAGTTACTTCGCTCGTGGTGATGTATAGGTGCATCAACGCCACCCCCACGCGTCTATCGTTGGATGGACTTGCGTGAGGCGGAGATTCTTCGGAACCATCGCTCGATCCGAAGGTCTTAGACATGACACCGCCACGATGACCAGAGCCAGTCAACATGGATCTTGCAGAGTTCGCCCCGGGTGATCCGGAGGCGCGAGGCGTCGCCTTGGAGTCGGATGCATCATTCGACTCGCCGGAATGAATAAGCTCTATCACAGATTCATCTTGATTACGACTCATATTACCCGCTGCAGTCGAAACGGATGTACCTGTCGCACGTGGTTGCTCACCACGTGGACAATTCACAACAGCAGGCGACCAATCCCCTGCTGCTGACGTGTAAATGGCACTTTTCGCGGCTGCACTCATGCGTGCAGCCGTCTTTCTTGCTGCTGCAGTAGCAGCTCGCGTAATTTTCGAAACCATGCATTGGATTGGCAATGAATGGAATTTGACCAACAAGTGTTCCCTTTCCTGGAGTGATCCAACGGTGGTCACCCTGTCCCAATCAATTCTATTCAATCAACGGGTAATTGATACTTTGGGGGGGGGGTGACGTATCAGGGTAGGCCGTTACATGACATTGACACAAAACGGTGTGAATAGAGATATTGTCTAGCATGACAATATTCTACCAATGTTATCCATGATAGATAATATGGAAGGAACATTATCCCCTTGTAGGATAAGATTCACGTGCTGCTCCAAGAATGGTTGATACAAGACATATTCACCATAGATTGCCACCAATCGCTGCTAGACGCGCGCAATGAATGGTGAGCAGGTTGTCGTCATAAGACGACGACGTAGTTTAATATAGTTCAATAAAGACTAAAGTTATATTGATAGCTTAAATGTAGTAGAACAGTTCGAATTTACCTTTACTTAAACGAGTCGTTGAGTAGATTAGCTTCCTCTGCACGTGCTAGTGTACGTGAAGTTTTGTGGAACCCAGACAAAGGGCACCCTGTTACAGCAATCCCTTTGCCTCCAACGATACATCCCAGATTCAGTCTTGGCTTTCACCTACTCATACCGGGACTCACGGTGATATTACAAGTCATTATAAGATCCGGGCACGCGTACTAATGTGGGGGAGTAGTGATCGCTCATTTCTTGAGACGACCAAGACAGTCCGCTAGCGTCCAGACGACCGACTAATGAGGGGTACTCCGATTCCGTGTATATTGCTTCTCTTACCTTGTGTACCCGTCAGTAGGGCGGGTTGCGCTCTTCCAAGTAGATTTGTGTGGAGGGACACTTGACCGTGTTGGGGATGTCTTTTTGTGTGATCGGGCGGATATCTTCGCGCGATTACTGGGGTGCCGGTGGGGTACTGATATAAGTTACCCAGATCTTAACGAGATCGCCTCGCCCACCGTGTGGGTTCTTGGAATGCTAGCCTTCTGACAAATTGATTCTTTTGAAATCTTGTGCCTTGCCTTTAAGTATATTGCTGCGTCGGTCGCAGTTACCTGAAATTTTTTGGACGCAACTGGCCAAACAATCCAAGTGCGAAACTAATATGGACGAGTAACGCGACTCTAATTCGTTAGGAGGCCAGAGATTCTACCCGGACGAGATTGCGTGCGTATCTCGAAGTAAATTGAATTATCTTCTATGATAACAAATCAACCTACAACCTACCCTATGTTTATCCGTTTATTCTACCCGGATGACATGCGTCACCATTACAGAGATCGTCCTCTCGCATTGGTGTGGCCCACATCAGGTGTATCAGCAAACGTTTCACTGGCGGTTCACCCGATGTATCACCACCATTGTACCTCGGATCATGATCGTGATCCTAGGTTTAGAGCGCGATCTTAAGTCTGGATCGCGATCCTGGGTCCGGAACGCGATCCTGGGTCCTGATTTTGGTCCTGGGTACGGATCGGGATTTTAAGCCAGGATCTGTGTTCCCTAGGTGAGGAATCATAAATCTTTCTTTGCTTTGTCTCACGATATATCACGCAATCCAACTGGTCCCACTTTATCTAGCCTTGAACTAATTGATATCGATCCTGCTTACTAAGGTAAGGTGCGCTATCGCTAGCCATCCGTCCCAGTTCGTGTTTACAAATTGTAACCATTTGGACCTAGTTGAGTTGTGCGATCCGCCCAATCCCCTACTCCAACTGAACCGTAAGTTAACTCGTGACCGCTTTGACATAGGTTTCTGGCCGAGAAAAACAAGTGGTTGAACCGGAATGTCCAACCGACACTCTTTGGGTTTGAGCAGAGGCTACAACTAGGGCATTATGTGGACGAGAGAGCACTCACCATTTTTTTGCCGCTTGCGGACATGAGTCTCCACGAGAGAGCATGATGGCCGAAGCAGAGCTAACATCATCACTCACTGTGGTTAAACCAAATTTTCTAGATACTAAACTTGTGACCGGGCAAGGTATCCCAAATCGGGTCAAAAAGGAAGTTCAGTAGGACTTCCAATGAAGCTTCGACCATTGAGTACGGGTTAGTTGGGTCACGCGTTTCGGAATCATGGATGATGACTACTAGTTTTTTAATGGGTTGAGTTGTAGTTTGTCACCTAATTTCGATTTGCCTACTTCGAAAATGGACTCGGAGCAGCCTTAGGACAATTTAATCGATAATTAAGCGCAGAAATGCGTTTATGCTATCGCGTACATAGAAGAGAGTCCACAAAGGTGCCGATACATCGATACTAGGAGTCCACCTCGCGACGCGTCTTCGATTAAGAGCCTTCCAGGACTCTCCTGGTAGCAATTATAATGTAAATTTGAGTAAGGCACAATGCGACAGCTATTTCTGAATATAAACAAGTTGGCCTCTGAGTTAAATGAAAAGAAAACAACGTGCTGAATCAATTTCAGCGCGTGAAAATTGCTTTATATCACATTCTTGGGAGTATGCCTTTGTGCGTACATTAATTCTGTCTTTATCACTGCTCAATAGTGTGCAAGTTCATTTTCCTGATAGGGATTTAGCTGAATTTACTGCCGATCAATTTGTTCAGCACGAGAATAATCGTGTCCCGGATTGGAATTATTGTATGATGCAGCAGTGTCCGTTGCGTCAGGAAAAGCCGAGGATACTAGCGAATTGTTCAATTACTACCGCATTCGGTGTATGTGCACTAAGCACCGCTTCACATTTAAGCTCAATCTTTTCCGCGAAGAAGACTTTGGGAGGATAGCACATAGTACATAAATTAGAAAGATAGATGGCGCCGATAATCCTGCGCAAGCACCTATTCTTAGAAAGATCAGTGTGTTGAACTCCATGTCTGGAAGTGTAAACTTCGGTATCATTGAACTGATTAATGGTGTCTAGCATGTCCTGATGCGAACGACCGACATACAACTCATAGCGGTGAAGACCCTTAGTGGTGTGCTGCGCGAGTGGATGGTGACGCCACACGAACTCAAGAATACAAGAAACGCCCTTAATCGCATGTTGTCTCATGTGCTAAGACCATTTCTCTATTTTGCCACTAATTACTACGATGACATTTTCTTGAACATTCGCTCTTAGGGAAAGCTCAGCGATGTCCAAAATCCTCTAGAACACTTAAAAACCGTATTTCTTGTCATGGGAGACAAAGAATTGTATTCTAATTTACAAAAAGGGTGTATTCTGTGGTCCGGAGATTATGGTGATGGGTAGTTTTGTGAGTTTATCGGTATTTTGATCTGACCCGGAGCAGAGATTTTTACATGTTCTTGGCCCATGCTCTAAAAAATTAAGGAGTTGCAATAATGGCTCGGCATGTACAAATACTTGCACAAGTATGCATTTAAATTACCTGGTTCTATATAGCCTTTACAACTACTCTTTGAATTGAAGCCGCGTAGCGAAGGGTCCCGAGTTTCAAGCGACCTTTGACGCTGTGAAGGTTACTTAGGCGTCAGAACCAGTGCCGGTCCTAATTGAAGATTATGACCAATCCCACGTGGTGTGCGATGAAAGCCATTATGAATTTGGTTGTGCCTTTGTGCAAATCAATTCTTGGAAAAGTGGACGATTTGTCGGCTATCAATCCCGACAGATCAAAACGACTAAGAAGAACTTCACAGTTCTTCTCGAGCGATGCTTGCTCAGTTTCAGAGATTCATATTTCACGGAATTTAGATTTTGTACAGCATCGATCAATTCGATGCTTCCCAACCATGATCGCTATCGACTTCGAATTGCGTTCTAGAAATGTACGAGTTCTTTGATGCCCCATGATGGTGGTCATCCAGGCCTTAATATTACTTTGGCGGCTGTGTCTCGTGCCTCTTTTAGCCCCGCATGTACTAGTAAGTTCGCCAAAGGATTCGTGCGCTCATACTATGCCAACGGGAGGATCCACGTCCCCGTCGCAGGCACCCGTGCGACCCTGACCAGTTGCAGCTTAGGCTAGGTGCTAAATGTCGATGAACTTTGGCTTTGGGCCAGCGATCTGTGTTGAAGACATTTATATTTGTATTCTTTGTGCACATAGAGTTCGCAAGTTGACAAATATAGTGCCCTTTCATGCCACCACCACCGCGGTTGGGGACGAGGTGCATTTTACAGAAACTTCTATTTTACAATCACCGTTTTATTTAAAACTTTGCTTAGGACCGTGATTCTTGATTCAAATCCACATGTTGGACATCATTGTTCAAAATCCTTGAAAAGAGGCTGTATATGTCGACAACGGATCATTCGAAAACAAAAGGGCAAATCGAGCGAGCAAATAGAGTCCTCGATGACGTTAATAAAATTAAGCGACTTCATGGACGAGTTGGAGCGCGCTCTTACCTCTTGCTTAGTTTGCACTCAACAATGAAGTTCTCGCTTGAATCGAAAAATGCCTTGTAATGTAAATTTGGGCTCGACACCCCCGAGTTACTACTCTACTTCCTGTAGATCACTCCACACACCTCGTAGCTTTACCATGGAAGAGGATGAAGGTGATAGAAAAGGAAAAATTCAGTTAGGCTCGAGTAAACTAGTGCCAGATTAAATTATCTGATGACGGTCCTTTAGGCGATCAACGACGACTACGCACTGAAAATTACTTCGTCGCTATTCCTCTACCCAACATTCAACGTTGGGTGGCTAAATGAGTGTCGTACGGCTATGCTCCTCATATTGGTTCCATCCCCGAAGTCAAAAATTCATAGGTCAACTTTTCCTCTTTCCTTAATTGACGCACCAAGGACGCCGAGTGCGGCTGGCTCCTGTCAAAATGTGCTCTGGAACCAAGACTTTTAATTTTTTTTGTTCGAGAAGTCTGCGTTTCGACTAACGGACCCATCTTGCAGTCCTTTTCGCCTACGAAGTACGATCACGGGCAGCTTCAGCTACAACTGGGTATCGGGAGCCTTGTTCACAGACGCTTCGACATCGTCATGTTTAACCAGAATGCCAGAGTTAACGTTAAGAGGGCTCGCCACCGCTTGTGGATGAGCAAGCTCAGATTTGCTGGATCATGGGATGTCTTTTGGGTCACGAGGAGCTACACTGCGGGGTTGAATGTCAATATATGCGCACGGTTCTTTTTGTGCCAGTAATGTTTACCTTAGCCAGGTGTTCTCACCCATGCAAGATAAGAGGGAATTACGCTTCTCGAATCTTCACAATGTTTTAGATGTCATTTGTGCGAACGACTATACGGAGTCAACACACCCCGGTGTGGTTGAAGGAGATGAACGGTCTCGTGGTGAACGAGAACGAAACGATCGACGAGATCGTTGTAGTAATTTTTATCACCACAGCAACGAGAACTAGAACAATGATGAGATCGTCGCGAAAAAAACATACTACCCCGATCACGAGAACGATATTACGATGATCCTTGTGCAACAAGAAGATCAGAAGAATGTGGCGTCGTCCTGCGCTAATTGTACAACGGATATTTACTCAGTTATCGATAGCGGTGATGCCTACGAGGCGACTGAAGAGTAACCGCAGTCCTGCGTTGGCACAGAATGCGCTCGTACTTCCTAGTCTACGATTTTGTAAGCTTTCTGAGTTTTAACTCACCGACGTGTTGTTGCTATACGTCGCGAGATCGACGTTGCATTCCCTTGCAAAAATGGCATCTTTCAATTTAGGAGTGTTGCAGAGCCGGTCTCCGCTTAAAGCATGTTGGCGTATCTTCTCGCGAAAATGCGCCGATGAAGTGATTTGCGGGAGTGTCTTCTTAATTAAAAACCACCGTGATTAATTTCTTCAACTCTCGTGCAGCCGATTTAATTAGGGATGAAAGCGTAGTAAGAACGTGGAGGTTCGCCGTACACTATATCCTGAAGATCATGCTGCGCAATTCGCAGAAACGTTTTGCATAGCTTCAGGTGATTCCGAAGATTGTGCTTCGGAATGGTCACTTCACGCCCAATGTATGATATGTAGATCAATAACATGAATAGTCTCACTCCCGCTGGTATTGCTCGAAAGTGCTGCGAGGTTGAGGCTTGTGTTCTCCGCCATCGTCTTGTTTGAAAGTGACTGATGAAAGTTTATCTATTTGAGTACTCACAGTTAATGAGTGATGTTAGAAAAAAGGCTGATGCAATGGGCCACCCGCTACATGAGTAGCTCTGATTAATTTTTCAGAATTTTTATAAGAACGAGAGCTACATCTGTATTATCGAATGTAGCATATCCTAATTTTAGCTGAAATTATGGGTTTAACCTTCCATCATATAGTAGGCAGCTGGCACGTAAACCGAGTGGCTTCATGAATCCAGGGACACTTTTTGAAATTAGGACTTAATAGACAAAAATACAGACAAATTTAAATTTTCTTTTACCTAACACTGGGCTTAAAGCTTTATCGACAGTACGAGTAAGATAAGCAGGGGCTGTTCTAGCTTCGTGACACGCCTTCTTAAAGACCTTGAATAGTCGCACTTTCATCGCCAATCGCTTTTGACTCGTCCATTCCGACACCAACATTCAGCGGGAATTTATTGCTTGATTTATTGAAGGATTTTTTTATGATGATCCATCGAGTGATTCCGAGGGTACGTTTAGTCCCTCTCGTGACCCTCAAAGTCGTTGCAACATGTGTATACTTTGTAAGATTTTTTTTGCGCTTTCTGACACCACACTCCTCCGTAATCACAAGATTTTAGGGTTTTGTGATCATATCTCGCGATTGGTGGAAGACGTGTCTCTTTTGACTGCCGACAAAGTCAGCTTGATCAAATTTTATTTATTAGATGTAGGCTTATTCCAGAACCCCTTCTCAAAACCCAATGGGATGTTTTTCTGAGCAGATGGTAAAACGTTGTATTTTTTCGACATCTCTTGGTCATTCTAGCTGATAACGTCAACCTAGATTAACTGCTTTTAGATCATAATCTCTAGGAAGTGGTTGACCAAATTGTACGCTCGACCTCATTAAAGTCTTTCAAAATATCTGAAAAACTGTTGATGCATGGTTTTGTGAATTGTCACTGTCAAGATCTGACGAAAGTCTCGCAATTCTTGTAGATCTACCTATAGCAGCGCAAACTGGATCCAAAGTCGGCCAGCTTTACGAGATCAGAAGGTAGGGACGATCTCATGCCGGGATGCGATCGAAAGGACGTTGAAGATAGTTGTATAGGGATCATCTAAAGGCCTCTGCGAGCTGGACATTATGACGGATACCGCTTGTCTGCACTTACCCTGATCGAATTAGGTTACGAGATGCAGCGGAACAACATAATTAACTCAGTCACCGCTCTGTACATCGACCTTGCTGCCAAACCAGTTTCTTTTATTGATCCTTTCCACCCCCGTTTGTCACTTTCGCGCTTGGATGAAAGTCTTGAAGCGTGAGTAGTCTTGTTGATCTGGTCCCATAACGCAATCTTACAATATTAAGTTATTTCAATTCCAATTAATCCCTCCCAAACATTGTTTCTTTTTCTTCTTTTTAAATGTTTGATTCTCTTGATTCATCCCTTAGTCTGCGATCATCGCACTTATTTTAAATATATGCGATTCCATCTCTTTGTACAAATGCTTGCACCTTTTACTCCATTCCCGGTCCCATGCACCCCTCATTTGCATGGACACATTTACTTGAGCTTTTTGATATCACTTAATCTATAGATTCTTCTTGGTGTGATTGCATCACTCAAAATGTCTTGCTCACATCATCGCTGTCGACCTCCTGCGACATCGCTTAATATACCAGATCATTTCCGTCGATCCAGAACGGGTCCCTGTTATTGTTCTAAAGTTTTCACAAACTGCTTATAAACTCGGGCAATTCTATTCTCTCGTATCATACGCACTTCGATAACTTTATCCATTTAAAATTTTTAAGCTTCGAGATCACCCTCCCGTGTATCATCCGGCAGCATTGCTTTGTAAAAATCGATTTGAATCGATTCGCCTCATCAGCATTCAGACGACTTGTAAGGCGTTCTGGAAATACTCATACTTGCTTTAGTTTAGATACGTTGACCATTGGAAATAGCCTGTGAGGTGTACCTCGAGTTCTAACTTCATTGCGTGATCACCGCAATTTTGTCCGCTTGAGAAGATGCATACCATAGATGAGCTAAATTCCGAGCGTGCCCTTTCTTGACTGGATCTAGAATTAAAAAAATTAACGATCAATTTCGAACATCTCTACATTTTGTCATGTCAATGCGCTCGATTCATGGTAACAACCTATTATAGATCATTCACACTCGCCAGTGCACGCTGCTATTGGTAAATTATACGTCATCAGTGCAATTGCGTGTCTAGAGCCCGGGGTTTATAGCTTACCGACAGTAAGGTTACTACTGATGAGGTACCAAACGTGAATCAATAATCCGGTGTGGCCCCAGAGATGCAATTTGAAGCGGTGGTGATTGCACAGGTCACCGTTAAGCGTATTAATTGTGTTTGTTATAATATTATCCATGATACACATCTCGATTAATCGGG
The DNA here is from genome assembly GCA_921007115.2 of Peronospora matthiolae. Taxonomy (NCBI): domain Eukaryota; phylum Oomycota; class Peronosporomycetes; order Peronosporales; family Peronosporaceae; genus Peronospora; species Peronospora matthiolae. Next base: position 66,109 of record CAKLBY020000034.1, on the reverse strand, counting down.
GTAGCATCTGCACCATGCGTCCGCCGTACCGATTACCTTAGATTTACGTTACACGGTGCCACGCTGTCTATGTCGCGCTTTTAATTGTACGCTCGATCTAAATTGAAGACAAATCCCGGATCAGGACTTAGGAGATCCCTTCTCTCACCGAAGCTTCTGAACACTCACTTCTAACAAAACCACGATCGCCTGTATAGATCTGGACTAACTTGCTTATCGATCTCCTGCTTCTGCCCTTAAGGACATATCGGTGTATAGCTTAAATCCCAAAGGGTACGTCGGTTGCAAAATACCGGGCGATCCGCTCCGATCTTTCGTCTTCCTTTTCCCGTTTACAATCTACGCATTCTCTAACATATCGCTGCACATTTCTGTGCAACCTGCGCCGGTGGAAGTTCCCTTGATCCGTTGTTAAATATGAGTGATCGCTTTTAAAAATATGTTCCTAACCTGTGTGGTAGTCGTGTAGAAAACTCGATGATACAGCTCTATCCAGCCGATTCGACACGAGCTTCCGTTTGGGTAGAAATTCTTAAACAGAGAACTAGCAATTCAATTAAGTCTACATCGTTGATCTATTGCAATTAGAGCACAAACTTCGTATTCAGGCGCCGATATTTTGGCAGAACATTTTTTACCAGATATGGCGTTAGATAAAATGTCGGTTTTTTTCGTCTTTTGCTTGCTCGATACTTTTGAATCGTACCTGCTGCACAACTACTTTTTGTGAAATTCTGATCTGATAGCGTTTACTCAGGTTTTTTAGATTGAAAGCCGCCACGTTGACCGCACTATTAAATCGTTCGGTTAGTGTTAAGTCCCTAAGTAATTTAAGATTCGTCAGATTTTGATAGTTTTGATTAAAAAGCACAACTTGTACTTGTCCGTGCCGTAGGGCTTTACTCGCTAACCAATTTGCACTTTAGTATTAACTAAAGTGCAAACTTTACTGTTAAATGTTTTGAGAGATATTATGGCCACACTTATAGTCTTTGCATAATTCAAAGTCCTTGCAAGCAATTCCTTTGTGCTTTACAATCGATTCTCCTCGCATTAAACGGATCACTTTAATGGATTTTTAGAGGAAATCACTAGTCCCCCTGTACTGATCGGCGAGCAAATTGAATCTGAATACCAACGCTCTGTATTATGCCTCATTCTCGAAAAGATCAGGCGTCATTTAGAAAGTTTATCTACAATTGACCATTCCAATAGATTCTAATAAGCGCATTGAATACTTCTCACTTTTAAACGACCATTTTAATAAGTTTTAAAAATCGCACTAATTACCCCTCACTTTTTAAGACCTTGCCTTTTTATCAAAACAGGCTCCTAAAGGATTCATTGGATTTACTCTTACCATGGGTAGTGACCTGATTATCTTCTGTCTTGGCTGCCTCCGTGGGGCAATCGCATTACTCCATCCGCTTCTTCACGATTACTTGTACTCGCAAGTGCACCAAGTATGTAATCTTATCCTTTCCAGATCATCGAATCTCTAGCTTCATGTTTGGATTTATTGCAGCCTATAAAATCAGTCTTCGGTTGATGAACAAAAATTGTAACAACCAAGCCAGTGTCGAAAGTCGCGTAATCGTTGTGATGTTGCGAGGTATCAGCATTGTAAAAAAAGTTTGTTGGCATCTGGAGAAGATCTCAGAACTTTTATTAGCAATCTTGTGGCTCAGCTCGTTAGGCTTAAACGTAAAACTAAGAAAGTGAAAGGCCAATCAAAACCATCATTTCCTGTAGTACCTTAGCCGAGACAGCCCATCTACAACCATACACTACGATCACAGGCGACAGACAGATCAAAAAAATCAAAATTAGTGCTGTGGACATCTTAGATTTAGCAACAGTATGCGATTACTTCTTCCTTGTAACAATTTCTGGCTTGGAATAATTTGTCATAAAAGATTGGCAATGCGCTACATCAATTTCCGATTTTGGGTGCATATCACTATCATTCCCTGTAATGGGGTACCGATCGACATCTGTTGTCTGTTTAGAAGTATGTCTCATTAGTATCACTCACTAGAATAGCGAGTGCGATCAATTAATAAAGCAGATTAATGCTCTAGAGATTTACTAATGCAGCGATTCGTGTGTATTTCGATTTCACGCAAATCGTACAAGAATGATGCGTGAATAGCAATTTTATCTTATCAATGTAACAGTTGAGGCTTTCCGAAAGTGGCTTCACTGTTCGCAGAGTTCGGAAGAAAGCATATTAAGCAACGATCTAATCTTTCGAGTTAGCTTCCAAGCCGATGAGTTGGATTTGGGGTCCTTAATATCTCACCTTACGGGTTACCCGAAAACGCTTAGCCACACTTATCGACAGATTCCGCTTATCGCACACATCTGACAATCTTTTCACCATTTCTACAGGGACTGCTCAACGTACCTGGTTCTAATAAGTCGTCAATGTAGGAACTTTGACCCAACACCGATGGATTCAGATCATTGCCTGGTTCACTATCGGTAAATTAATCGATCAACTATAACGATATGACCGTGATCAAAGACAAATTCTGCGCCAATTTTTGTAAGAAGCTGTACAAAAAATTATCGATCAAACGTTTTAAAATCAATAGGGCCTTTTTTACAATTCAGTGCTTATCTGAATCCACTCACAAGAATACTGATGGTGTGGTAAAGGCGAATAATGCCCTTTTGGTAATTTCCTCTACATTAAACCACTTACCATTTCGTGGGATAAGTACGACATAGCTATAAACATGTATTGCAATACTTCAATAACTACAAGCGTAGGGTCACCGATCAATATTGTCAGCTGAATCACCTACTGTAATTAATACACAGCCGTTCGATTTCCCCCATTTTCTTAATAATAACCACGACATAAGACGCTAGTTGTGATGTAAACTGTCGGTTTAATCTTGGCTAAAAATAGCCCTTTCGTCAGATTGAAATTTTTAAGTATGGAGAGCCTTGGGATGGATCTCTGCGCATCAAGATGGACCAACCTACATACACATTTCAAACTTGTGTACGCGCCGCTTAGGTTAAGCATTATTTTTTAGACAAATTAAATTCATTGGCAGTTAATCCAGATTGCTTGTCTCAACTGGGGTTTGATCATCATTACTTAGGACGCCTGGATCGCCTAATGTATTGTCATCATCAGTATCTATCTCTTTTGTGGGTGTAACCGCTTCGGGTAGTAATGCCATGTGCTGATCTAAGTCTCCAGCGAGCAACCACCATCATCGTAGTATTATATTGATTAAGGCGATACCTCTTCTTTCGTAACCTCCTCGTCGATCTTGGCATTATACATTTCTCACGGCCGCCAATCATCTCTTCTTGCAACTTACAATCTTCGCTCTCAATTCCGTCTGACCGATGGCAGTTTGTTTTTGGACTGGATCAATTCTATCGCACACTTTGTCCTCGTTTTCGACTTATTAGATCTAATTCACGGTGTCAATCGTGTCTATCTCCGCTTAAGATCTCACTGCCTTTTTTTACAGTTACCCAATTATGTCGATTCTTACGGCCTTGTAGTCTTCTACCAGTAAATCGGCATGTTTTGCAACCCACCATCTTTAATTAAGATCGCGTCTGGATGATGGCCGGTCCGTTTATGTAACGGATTAAACGCCGTGTGATGGATTCTTCCGTCGCAGTCACCTTCACGTCATTGATCGCCCTTTTAGGCCTATTTTGTCCTCAATTGTCATCTACTATCTCCAATTTGTATAACTAGCATAAAGTGTACCTGTTAATCTTCAATCCTTCCTAATTAAATGACTTTCGTCAGTAGTATAATCAAGTCTTTCGCTTCCGTTAGTCTTTTTTTTGTCTGACCGCGACCTGTTCCTCTCTGAAAATTCTGTCTCAGATTTAATTTTATCGCTCGTCGGGATTAAACTCGAACACTTCTTAATTTGTTTGGATGGTCTACTAGCGGCCTGTACACTATTACACATTTCAGTGACCGAGACATCGTGTTAGATGCTTAACAAAATATTTCGATCAAGCTTTAACATACATAATTTTATCACGATTGCTGAGGTTTGTAAGCTATGTATACATGATCTGGATGGGCCAATTGGTTACTGTCGGCACCGACGCCACATCTCGCCTCGTTTTAAGTTTAGCCATAGGCAGACCAACTTCGGTAAGCATTATCGTATATTTCCAGCCGAAATGACACCTTGTGGACAATTTAATTTACTCGGCTGTGCAATCAAAATAATGCGACTTCTGTCCTACAAGCCAATCAGCGACTCGTCTGGTAGACACAAAATTCCGTCAGCTGAATTCAGACGAACGCTCCTTGAAAAACATTTTTTCCAAAACAAGTATGGCTTCTTTCTCGACTCGAGCAATGAACCCAATGTCGAAACAACACTACGCCGATCCGTCTAATGTGATCTTGATCGTCATCTAACCCACAGTCATACATGAAGCCTCTTACTTCCGACGCACTATCGTGTCTGACTTTAATCGATAACACGTCCTTCCTTACGAGCATAGATAGTATCGAATATTGACACTTCAGCGCTGAGTCGAACAACCTGGTAAATTTTTTCATCATTGACATCGCCCCTCGCTACGATTGCCTTAAGCATTTTCCAATATTGAAGTACTACAAGACCCGCGCGATTTCTCTAGTGCGAGGTCAAGGAACTTTCTCACCGACGATGAAGCATAAAAATTTACCCTGTTCAGACTTCATACTGACGTTACCAATGTAGAATTGTTGTGTTTGGTATCGATCGGTCTATCCGATCATTTATCTCTTGTTCCTATCAAAGTCCTCCGAAAATTGCACAATTACCAAGCCTAGAACCCTCGTCTCGTTCCATATTCCAATCTGGCGAGCGTCCTGGTTTAGCAAGCCCTTACGTCTTGAGCGGAAAAATTGCAGCATACTTCGTAGGGTCGTACCATTATCGGGTCAAAACGAAATTTTCTCTATGGGGCATTTACCACCCTAGCGTATTCTCCGCAGGATGCACACACAAAGAAATCTGTTAAAAGGAATGTCTTTCGCAACCACATTTCAACAACACCCTTTTTTAATCACCCTCAATCATAGCATTTGGCAGTTTAACAATATGTACACGCCCTAAAAAGCCCACTACGATCGTGTTTACCGCCTTGATCATTTTCTTTCTACCAAGTGCTTTGATCGTTGTCCCATTTTCTTAGTCAGGTGTAATTGTTATAAACTTGAATGCGATTCGTGTCTTGATCGGATACAATTGACTTCGATTCCGATGCGATGCTTACGAATTTCTCGCGGATAGCTCTCACCGCCCAAGCTGTCTTTAATGCAATTGGATTGACATTTTCGACATCGGCTACAAAAATTTGTTGAATTCAATCAACGCTTTAATCTAGCGATACTCCATCCGTTAAAAGAAATGTAGATTTTCCTTTTTATTATCTGAATTCTTCAATGATAATATTATCAGCCGCTGTGCTACATCGCGATCGTTTTGCTTAACAATGAAAGGATCCACGTGATCCCAACATGTGGCCGACAAAGCTAAGATTCGAACTTTTTGTGATGATCATGGCCTGCTTTGTCGAGACACTGAAGAAGGCGCATATATCTCAGAGAGGTTACATCTGATCGCTTCTGACTAAAATAAAATTGTCTGGCAACGGACACACCTACCCCTCATAATGTAATATGAACGATTTAGCAATCGTTTCCGCTTTTGCCGTGAATATCGACTCAATTAGGTGCACCAGTTCCGTGCTTGGTTCTATTAACAGATTACCGATGACCAACAAATTTTGTCCAACGACTGACCGCGCAGATACGCCAACTTTGCTTAGCTAATCAAGATTGTGGTACAATTTCTGCATCTTTCGTTACATCTGTTTTCTTTCAGTTCTTTAACGCTCAGACAAGAATACAATAAGAAATCTTACATCCATTCTGTAACTTTGCTTCAGTGGCCGTTAATGCACGTCTCTGCTCTTCTAGCCCCGAATAATTGGGACCGACATGTTCAGTATCGAAAAAGCCGATAAACTGTGATGCGATCGGAACGATTCCATCTCGTCATCCGGGTTTACACTTCTTGAGCTCCTGTAGGCACAATCCTTCGGCTAGGATGAGTCGCTTGGTACGAACGTTATAATCATCTTGTTGAATATTCCAGGGCCTCCTCGAGTAACGCTTGTAGGTGTCTTTGTATGGCCGATGTGATGCATCCTTTAGCGCGTACAATCGTCGATCGTCGTTTGTTTCAAGTCACTTAGACCGATCGTACAGAATTACAGCCTCAATTGGCCTATGGCATTCACTTAGTGCAATTAGATACAATAGAATCGTATTCAGATTCAGCTGAGGAGCTCTGCAAATATAGTGTTAAGCTTTCGCTTAAGGCGTCTGCGACCTCCGTAGTCGCTTGATTAATTGGTTCGCGCTAACAAATCAGGTAAATTAACTCTTATTATTGCGATCTATACGCGCAGGTAACCTTATCTTGATCACATACCAGCTTTTTTTGGGTCGAACACCTATCGACAAAAGTGGCATCATGTTGCAGTCGTACAAAATGATGACATCGCCCAGCGTGCCAGTCGCTATTGCCGACGAGGGTTTCGGACCTTATATTACTTCGATCAGCTTGGTCTTCAGTTTCCGGAGCACAATGTCTCTTAAAAGCAGATCATCGAGTGTCTTTCGTGACAAATTTTCGCCAATTGGTTCCTTCACCAGCCGATCTTGATCAATTTTACGGCCACAAACTCAATCGGCCTGTTGATCGTCTTTAACCTGCGATCATGCTGATCCGGTTAGGGCGATCTTTTTCTTTATTCGTGCCGTCTTCACTGTAGTCGTCTTTATCGATGCTTAAGTAGTCATTGGTGATAACTGTTCGTTTTACCCGGAGATTTTCTCATAGCGGACCGTGCTTCGCGGTACTACCGAAGTGGTCCCGATAGGAACCTTAAAGACAATCGAGCTTCTTGTACCAGATCGAGCGATCAACCTTTTCTCTTTTTTTCACCAGAGCCTTTCCTTAAATTCCGATTCTTTAAAGCTACGTATTTGTGGCAAATTCTCTGTCTTGACGATTCTGTGGTGGAGTGGCGATCGCTCATTTCCTGAGTCGATCCCAACTCTCCACTGGCGCCCGGACGACCGACTAACGGAGGGGTACTCCGATTCCGTGTGTATTGACTTCCTCACCTTGTGTACCAGTCGGTAGGGCGGGTTGCACTCTTTTAGGTGGACTCGTGTCGAAGGAAAGCTTGACTGTGTTGGGGATGAGGTTGTGATCGTGCGGAAATCTTCACGCGATCACGGGGTACTTGTGGGTACTGATATAAGTTACCCTGATTTTAACGAGATCGCCTTGTCCACTATGTGGTTGCTTGACCCGCGAGCCTTCTGACCACTTGAGCCGTCTCGCGATCTTGCGCCTAGCCTTCAAGTGTCTTGCTGCGTCCGATCGCAGTTGATTTTGCTTGAGAGTTCTTGAACACACCTGGCCAAAACAATCCAGGTGTGACACTTACGTAGACGTGTAGCGCGACTCTTTATTCGACGGGGGCCAAAGATCCTACCCGGAAGAGATAACGTGTGCCTTGTGAAGTAATTTGAACTCTGTTTAATGGCAACCAACCAACCTAAACCCTACCCTATGCCTATCCGTATATCCCAACCAGATGCCACGGGTCACCTTTCCAGGAAGATCGTCCCCTCGCATTTGTGTGGTCCACACCATTTAGATCAGCAGTCGTATCTTCTTGTGGCCCACCCAAGATATACCCATGATCCTACTAGCGGGTCGTGACCCTACTAGCGGATCGCAGCTGAGATCGGACTTGCGATCCTGGGTTAGGACTGCGGTCTTCCAGTGAGATCGAGGGTCTTGTCTTGCCATGTCTCACGACGGATTGCGTAATCAAAACGGGTGTGACCACCCTTTAGCCTCTTCCCAGGCTAAACGATCCTGTCCACTTGGGGTTTGGGTGTGCTATTGCCAGCTACCCTCCTGGCCTGTATCCACCAATCACAGCATTCTTGGCTTAACTGAAGCGTGCGACCCGTGCGATCGCCGATCCAAGTCCCAATAGAAATTTCCTTGTGACCGCTTTGCCACAATTGTCCCCTGCACCGTCAGTCATCATACAGTGTATATCTGGCTGTGCAACCTTGTGTGCTTTATTCCTTATCACGCACTTTCGCATCTTCTGACACGACGTACGATCCAGCCCGTCCGGATCAGGTATCTCCTCGTGCTTCAGGATCGAGGCCCCTCAGATTGCCCTCTGCGATCCCATCATCAGATGTCGGAACCTCTACGCCTACCAGTCCCGAGATCTCAGACGTCTCCACCGTGCCGGTGACCGAGTGTGATCGCTCGGCTGTGGTGACGTTAGCCCAGACGGGAGAAGGCTCTAATTGGTTTTCCATCTCGATCCCTCTGTCGCAATCCTCTTCGATCCCCACTCCGGACAGGACCTCCGCCGGCCAAATCGTCCCAACTCCGGATCCGAGTGAGCTCATCTTGCTCCCAAGTACTCGGATCGAAGCCCCGGATTCGGTCGATCGAGCCGCGTTAAACGCAGCGATTGATTCGCTTTACCTTCGCCTGAACCTCCAACAAACTGTCGTGGATCGGTACCAGAGTATGGAGGCTGCTTTGAAGCAGCAGATGATCCAGAATCGCCAGCTGAGTGATTACCTTCAGGAGCTCAGCACCTCCGCGTCCCCTTTCGTTCAGTTCGTCCAATCGATGTACGACCGCTTGCGCGTTTGCTATGAAGACGAGGTCAAGCGGTCCGAAGCTTATCAAGGGTCGTTGGACGACCGAGTCGACCAGACCGTCTTGATCGAACATCTGAAATGTCGAATTCTCCGGACTGTGCGAGTACGTCTTGCCGCACATGAGAAAGCCGATCGTGAGATCTCCAGGATATGCAAGCAGTTGGAAGAGGCGGGAGAGCGGTTGGCGGATGAATGCGACAACTTGTCCCACAGCCTGGACAAGGCCAACAGCAACAAGTCGAAGTACAAAAAAACGGCCTCCAACTCCAAGAGAAGCTGCGTCGTGCACTCAAACAAGTAGAGGGGCTCCAGGCCGACCAGGAAATGCTGTGTCGCGCGCTCAAGCATGTATCGGGGCTTCAGGCCAAACTGGGCGAGGAGCAGGATTCTCTATCCGCCCGATACACTGAGTGTGATCAATTGCGTCGAATCGCATCGGATCGTGACGTTACGTTGGACCAGATGCAATTTCAGCTCACGGACATGGCTTCCGAACGAGATTGCGCAATAGGAGATCACACGACCCGTCGGGATCGCATGGCGTCGCTGCTGTATGGAGAGCTTTCAGCCACACCTACGAAGGTGGGACCGTCTACGCACACGCCCGTTCCCGCGACTCCTTAGCCAATGTCGAACGTTTCAGGATCGCCTCGCAAGCGATCTCGCCATCCCCTACCATCGTCAGCTTTGCCTAATTTTAAGAAAGTGACTCGATCCGCTGCGTCCAAAGCTAAGCCGTCCCCAGTTGCGATCCCAAGGTGGCACGATCCGCTACTGCTAAAGCCAAGCCGTCCCCAGTTTGCGATCCCAAGGTGGCACAATCCGCTCCCAAGGAACCCGCGATCCTAAAGGTCGTCGCGATCTCAAGAATCGCCATGATCCAGCGAAGCCTGCAGCTACCCCGAAACTAGGTAAGCAGAAGCGCTGTGATCCGGGCTTAATCTCGTCTGAGGGGGAGGATACATCGGCAGGTGAGGCTACGACTTTAGCGGCCTTACCCGATTCTCGATACTCCAGTCGTCGTCGAGCGTCCAATCCGGCGGCATAACGTTCGGCTGGGCCTTCTCCGGATCCGATCGTCATAGACACGCCTAGCCCTTCGCGCGATCCTCCACCTCCGGTTGATCCTATTATTTTTATTGTGAATAAGGTATCAAGCGCAGACCTTTTCGGAGAAGCGTCCAGCGACTCGGATGGTGCCATCAGCCTTTCTGATTCGCCTCGTAATAACGTCAATCCGATGTTATCTCTGGCGGATTATGATAGCTTGTACCCCACCAAGGTCTCTCGCGACCAGTGGATCCCTAGATATCGAGTTCGCGTACCGCGATCGTTCACTCAGTTTTCTCGCTGGTCGGCACGCAAGGTCAGTCGGACGAGCGTCGCGGAGATGGACACTGACTTCCAGTACCGTCACTTATCCCGTCCCAAAGGCTATATCTCCCCGACGGTTATGGCGCCCAAGTGGCCTCCTCCTATATCTGAGTGGACACCTCGGCTGGCGTGTTCGGTCCAGATCGCGTCCTTGTACGCCCAAGAGCCTTGGGAGACAGCCACACGTCGTATTGCGTCGATCTCCTTCCCTCGTACCGGCTGGTTCTATCAGCTCACCTCTCTGTACTTGGAGTTCGAGGATCGTAACCGACAGGCTTTGCGGGAGTCGACGCACGCGATCTTTTTTTCAGTGAACAGCGGATTAGCGATCCTGAGCTGGACCGGTGGTGGAAATTTAGGAAGCAGCGTCGACCGCGAGCTGGACACCGGTGGGAGGCAATCCTTCGATTCATCTCGCAAAATATGATCGAGGTGGTTGTGACCTGGACATTCTGTTGGATCCCTTACTTCTACAATTTTCTTCTTTAAAAAAGGTTTCCCCTTGGTATCCTGGCCTGTGATGCAACATGAAGGGCATCTTCAATTTGATCGCTGCTCTCCCGTTGCTGGATGTCGCTGAACCTTGGCCTTCCCAGCGTCGATTCTTTATCACTGACCACCCCGGATCATCGATCGTACAATTTGTAGGTATGTTTCCTGCTTGATCGCTAGGATTTGATTCAGATAGTTCCAAAAGTCAATATACTCTCTCTTGATCCTTCATATTGTTCTTCATCTTGAGATCAACTTTTTTTTCGGAATTCAACCGCGATCGGATCCCTTCGATCCGCTATCATCACTCATTTTACATGTAGCCCCGATCCATCTTTATATACAACATCCTTGTACATATGCCCATCCACCATTTCACGTTCACCTTTTAGCATGCGCCAACCGCTCATATCTTTGAGTACCCGTAAACATTCGGTTTTCTCCTCATAGGACTGCATATCTTTTGGCCGTTTTTGACTCGCACAGTTGCGCTCTAAATTTTGCAACGCCACATTTTAGGTCCGCTTCGTCTATCCAGGTCGGATCGTCGTGTTGCTTCCATTAAACCAAAAACTGTCGATGCATTCGGCCAAAACGAGTGTTACGTGCTGATCGTAAATCCAACATTTTCCACTTCGCATTCGTCAGCAGCCAACTCGCGTTCCAACTATCATCCGGCGACAACGACTCATCGAAATCCACACGATCCTCACAGTTAGTCACTAGCACAATGCCTGGCCGATCGGGAAACTATACCACTGGCTTTAACTCGGAGACGTGCACCATCGGGAACAATCGGTATAGAGCTCCTATAATCTCCACCCGAACAGCATGTTCCCCACATAACTTTGCCACTTGGAACGTTCCGTGCTACATATGTGCTAACTTCGAGCACAGCCGTCTTTGACTCGGTCCAAGTAGAGCCATACCTGCGATCCGCACTTGATGTCACACACCTCATTATTGTCATTGTGTCGATCCGCTCGATCTTGGTTAGCGATCTTGAGACGTTCGTTTACCACTGCTCTTGCCCTCTGACATTGACGTTGGACGATTTATCGCCACCTTCTAGGGTCAGCAGTGCGTGTTTTAGTGCTCCCCAACGGTAACGTTACTTCCAATGTCGATCTTGTACCCAGCCATCTATCAAATAGAACGGAGTGTCTTCACGGATCCGATCTTATGCCGTATTCATAGCGAATGTCAATATTTCTGCATGTTCATCCCAGTCTTTCTGTTCTACGTCTGTGAAGTACATCTTAATCGACCAAGTCAACGTATGTACCGTACGCTCTGCAGTTCCGTTCGCTTGCGGTCGGTACGCCATGGTCGCACGTTGCTTTTGCCTGAGATCCGATTAATCTCTCGACCAAAGTCGGACACAAATCCAGGCTCCCTGTCGTGACGTATAACTTCACTGGCTCCAAATCTTTAAAGCTCACATTCTTCATATCCTTCAGAGATCGTTTGAGTGGTCCTCGACGAACTTGCTCTCGCTATCACATATCCTGAGAAAAGATTTACCCACATCAGCAGTTCCGTGTGCCTTTAAATGACTGCGGCAATGATGGGATACGATCCATCGAGATCATTTGAAATGGGCATGTAGCCTACAAGTTTCTCGGGGATCTGCCGCGGATAGCGGGTAGACCCTTCCTGGTTGTGCAGTCCACGCAATCGCCAACATAACGTTGTATACTCCGATACAATCCTCTCAAGTGAAAATTGGATCTGATCCGCTAATAAGTTCTCCCGATCTCCTGGTGACCACCCTCCAAGCTTGTTTGGTAATGGTGCATAAAATGTTGCTGCAACGATTCCGGTACAACCAGACGGACCATCTCGATACGATCGTCCGATCACTTAGCGGATTGGGGTCTGAAGAACAGCAATTCGTTTTCGTCCACTTCGTAGTCTGGAGCGATCCGAGAGCATAATTTTGCATCCTCTGCGTTTATCTGGGTCAGGTCGCCCACAAGATAATTCAGCAAGTTGGCGATCCAGCTCTCTTCCTCGTGCGCTTGTTTTATCCGCTCGATCCTCATCCGCTGCACTGTTTCTTCTCGTATAACTTCGGGTGGTTGACGCCTTCTCCGCGCGGATTGTGTGATCGCTATCATTTTCACCACGCGATCCGGCCTTTTTCGGCAGAAGCAGCTCGAGCAACATGTTGAGTGATATCAAATCTTGCAATTCTTGATCCAAGTTCACAATGACACCTTCCTCTTGCTGCAAAATTGCACCGGCTGGTCGATCCGCGCTTTGTTTCCACTCCCTCTTCATGTGTAAGAACTCGTGTTTTGGCCAAGATCGAAGTTTCTGCATTGCTTTATGTCGCAATAGCTGTAGCCCGGGCGCTTTACAATCCATCTCTCCCCGCATTTGCCTGATGACCAGGTTCGAGTCACCACATATAATGACTCATCCCTTAATTTGTTTCTACAGCAGATCTAGACCCAACAACTTGCCACGATATTATGCTGCATTCACCGTCAGATATGCCGCGTATTCCGAAGCGTCTAAGACGATGGTCCATTCTGGTAGCTTTCACACGATCGCACTGTATACCCCTCTCTTCTGTTTAGTCCGTGCCAATCCGTCGCAACTGACCACCAACAGGCATTCATCCGTACCTACCGTGGGAGGTAGCATAGTTACAAATTGGTTGGGTTTCTTCTGTGGAGCGATCGCAATCAACACATCTTCTATCTCATCTCACGGAGTTATACTTGCTGCGATAGCGCCTAGTATTTTATCCCCTCCTTTGTTACATCTCTTGACCTCCAGTGTCCAATTCGATAGCAGCGCAGCTCATCTTCCCAGTCTCCCGTTGAGGCCAGAAGATTGAACTAGCCAAGCTAATGTCAAATATCGAGTGAGCACCCGAGCTCTCGGGATACAAGCATGGTGTAGCACACTTTTAAGATTCGAAGAAAGGCTAAACTTATTTCTCCACCATACCATAGTTAACTTCATTAGGCCTCAGTGCGCGACTCGTTTATGTCACCGGTCAGTACACGCCGTCAAATTCTTGCAATAGAGATACAAACATTGCCCAATTACCAGCATATACCGCGATCACTGGAAGTCGATCTGGATCGAAATATAGGGGATCGTGGTTGTAGCAATATCGGCCTTCAGCAAATTGAATGCAATGGCGGCACTTTCCCACCTAGAATGCTCATTCGGATCGTGCTCACCCCCTTGTAGTGTGTTTTCGCAACTTCCCGACATCGCATCACGATCTCCCATATGGCTCATCTCGAAGGAAATCCGCCTCTCGTAACTCGTACAACACAGATGAACATACTGCAAAATCTTCTACTAAACGACTGAATAGTTTAAGATACCCAGGAACGATTGCATAGATCGCAAAGTTGTGGAAAAACGAGTGTTGACCAGTGATCCTAGATCTTTAGGATTGGCCTCCAACCCAGCCAAAGATATCTGATGACCTAAGTAATCCACCTTACGCCGTCCCCAAAAACCCTTGGTCAGACTGATCGACAAATTCCATCGATTGCATGCTGTCGATAATCTTTCGACCTTGTCGTACAAAGATGTCCATTACGTAGCCGGGATCAGTATGTCGTCAATGTGAGATCGCCTGCCCAGCACTGACGGCGCTTGATCCGTTTCCGGCTCTCCCTCAGTAAACACATCAGTTAACTTAGGATGATCCGTTGCATTTGCATCCTTATCTGCGCCGATCTTGAGATAACCATATAGAGCATTATCAATCAATCAAACGCTGATAGATCTGTGGGGCGTTCTTCAATTTAAAAGGCATCCGCAACCATTCAAACAGACCTGACGGCGTGATAAATGCAGAGATCGATCTTGCTCGTTCGGTCATCTCTACCACCCAAAATCCACTTGCCATTTCCAGCGAACAATACCACGTTGCTTTTTCCACATCCTGCAACAATTTACTAATAAGTGGCATAGGGTACACCATCAGCTGTGTTAGCTGATTAACTCGTCGATAGTCGACACACAGTTAAAGATCTTCTCCATTTTTCTTAATAATCACGACTACGGGTAATGCCCACGGCGATGTCGAAGGTCGGATAATCTTGGCTAACAACAGGACTTTTATCAGATCGGCCAACTTCTCACAAAACTTTGGCGCAACAGGTCGTACACGCTGAGCGATCGGGCTCGCCTCTCCCACATCAATATCACAAACGGTTTCGCGTGCTGCAGGGGGTAATGAATTTCCTTTCCCGATCAACAGGTGACGTCTATTCCATATCAGTCTTCGCACTTCCTCTTGATCCTCTGTCAAGAATATTCCAGGATCGTTAACCTGGACACCGCCTATTGTTATTGCGGTCTTGGATATGGTTACCTCCGGCAGCACAGCCATGTGTTGATCCACATCTTCCGCGAACAGTTCACCTCCCTCGTGGTAGTATGTTAATTCACCCGGTACATCATTTTCCATTACTTCGCCGTCGATCGTAACGGCTTTCAAGTCGTCATCCAGTCGTGTAGACTGGCCATGCACCTCCCGATATTCAACCTTGATCCCGTCTGGGTGACAATTGGACTGTCTTTGTAGCGGATCAGTTATCTCATGGTTGTCTTTCGGTGTCATAGCCTCCTCTGCAACCATGTCCTCTTCACCCGAATGTTCTGGCGTCTTCCGCACTACGTTGACCGCACACGATCTAAAGGTCGATCTATCATCCTTATCTTCGTTATTCTTTCCACTCGTACGTTCGTGCTGTAACTCCTCGTTAGAGTCACCATTAAAGTCGGATAGTAGGGCGATCTCTGCAGAATCCTTGATGTCGTCTGATTTCCGTTTTGAGTGTGTCAAAATTCGGTCGGGTTTATCATACGTAGGATGATTGGCTAACGGGTTCGTGTAGGCTTCGGCTTCTTCTTCTCCTCGATCCGTAGTGGCTTCAAAAGCCAATTTCTTCCATTCCATGTACCGCCGCGATCCTACAGATTCGTATCCTTTAGATCGCGGTATCATGTCTTCTGTCATCCACAACGCTAAGGGGCACCGCAAATTAAAATCAAGTCAAGATCGCTTACATTTGTAAGCTGCAGGAACTTAATCCTTTCGGGAACATTCGTCACGGTATGAATTCACGCCACATCCCGTCGCACCCAAAGATTAGATTTAGGAGGTCTGACGCCGATCCTGACTTCTGCCGATATGCCGGCCTCAATGACTACATGTTGATCATTAATGTTGACCGCCGATAATTTCGATCGGTACGGTGGTCTTCGTCCAGCCAGATAGATTCGAACTTCATCGGGCAGGCAAAGGGTTCCGTCGGCCAAATCCAAACTAATACCTGCAGGAACCATGAAGTCCATGCCTAGTATAGCTTCTTGACCGACTTGATCCCCAACCGATACACCAAAATAATACACTAGTGATCCGCTCAGTGTGATCTTGATCTTGGCCGTCCTACCGTCAAATAGTACTCTCTCCGATCCCAACACATTCGTGTGTTTAATTCTCGTCTATCACACACCCTACCTTACGAGCAAAGGTAGTGTCGATGATCGAGATCTCCGCCCCAGAGTCAAACAGAAAAGCGGCCTTCTCATTGTTGATCTTGCCCACTGCTTTCGCTTGTTTGAGATATTTTCCCGGAGTATGATACTTCCAGCATCCCCTCGACTCACCTGGGGTGAGATCGAGCTCCATCTCCATCGAGGATCGGGCATAATAGTCCACTCGCTTCACACTTGAAATTAAAGAGATTTGTTTTAAACGATCACATGTATTAGAGATCGGATCGCGCCGATCCTTAACTCCTTGGTCATCCGACTTCTTCTCAACATTGCATATATGCATAGCCCAGAATGCTCGGCTCGTGCCAGATTCCAACCCGGCGAGCGTCCTAGTTTAACATTTCCTCGACCTCCGGAGGAAAAATACCCGCATGCTTAGTAGGCACATACCACTGGCGGATCAAGTTAGAGAACTCTTCCATGGAGCATTTGCCATTCTCATGTACCTCTCCCGTGCTGCACACACGTAGAAGAACTTGTCCGATGGATGCCCTTTGCGACCGCACTTCCGGCATGTTAGTCTCTGACAGCATCCACGATCATCATGTTGCGTCAATCCGCAGAGGGTGCATGCCTTCGATTTTCCACCTTGATCACGTCCATCTTCTTCACCAGTATTCTTCTGCCAGGTACGATGATCTTGATTTGATCTCTCTTGACCAGATGTAGTGGTCACACAAACTCAGCGGCGATCCTTGTCTTCACCCGATCCAATCGAGTCCGATTCCGATCCGCAATTTTCGATCCCTCACGGATTGCCCTCTTCGCTCGAGCAGTCTTGTATGACGTAGGATTTGGGGAGGCATTCGCTCGCTGGCGGAACTTGTTCGATCCTGTCGACGTCTTCAACTGAAGGCTCTCTATCGTTTGGCATGCACGTAACGTCTCATCCCACTCATTGACATCGGCCAATCGTAGTAGGGTCAGCTGCTTGGCCAGATCGCGATCGTCCAACGTGGCAATGAAATTCTCCACATGTTTACGACGTGTGTCCGATGTGGCCATCCTCTCGTCTCCGATTGCAATCTTGGCTTGCTTAGCCACGACATTTAGGCGGTGTAGATGCTCCTGTGGATTTTCATCCGATCGTTTCCGTGCGAGAAAGTGTCTGGCCAGAGACACACCTTGCCCTCCATACTGTACCCTAAACTCATCCAGCATCTCTTTCACTTCTTTCGAGTGGATCGACCTAATTGGTTAAACCAGTTTCGAGCAGGGCCTGTCAGCAGATGAACGAACACCAAGCGATTCTCCTCATCGGGTGCTTGTTCGCGCAAGAAGGCCAATTTGACCTTGCTGATCCAGCTTTTGGTCCGATCTTCATCCCGATCCTTGCCACTGAATTCTTTCAGCTCTGTCACCACCGACACTCGATGCGCTAAGGTATGCTACCACCATCTTGCAACGTCTCGGTCGTAGCTATCATAGCGTGTCTACGATCTTCTTGTCCCGATTGATCGGGATCGATGTCGTCAGGGTCGAAAACCTCCGGTTGACTGATGCGCGACTGCACCGATTTCATCTCCACATGAAGGAGTACATATTTTACGGAATCTAGCAGGCTTGATCCTTTAGCAAGGGTATCTCGCTTGATACGCTCGTTCCCGTTGATTTTGGCGAAAACGTTCCATGGCCTCATCGAGGTATGTCTGCAGGATTCCTTGCGTAGTAGTCGTCAACAGCTCTTTAGCGCCTGTGGCCTTTTGATCGCGAGTTCAGCTTCACCGATTCCACTCGATCGCGTAGATGTGCTGCACCACTTATGCCTGGAGACATTCGCTGGATGCCGACGGAATCGTCCGACTCCATCTCTGATCCCGCCAAGGCATATTGTGAAAACCTGGTATGATACCCCTCGGGACATCGGCGATCGTGGCAACCGCTTGATCCGCAAATTCGCACTTCCTCGTCAGAGGAATTAGCTTGTCATACAGCGATCGACACGCATGGATCACCTGATCCTGTTCGCATTCCAGCAATTCGTTCGCATCGAACGCTCCAGCGATGTATCCAGGATCTTGCAGCAGCTGGATGATCGTGCTGATCCCTTTTATTGCGTAAGTCGCCACCTTCGGTAGGGATGTTGGGCCTTGTGTCTCTCTGATTAGCTTAGGATTCAGTATCTGTAGCACGGGTTCGCCAAAAGCAGATTCTTGAGCGCCTTCCAAGGGAATTTCTGCGCCAGGTGATCCAACTGCCAGCCTTCCATCTTCATATCCAAAGCATCGTCCACATACTTGATCGGTTTCACGATCGCTTTCACGCCGTGATCGTGTCGATCCTATCTGGGCTCTTCTTTCTTCACTCGATCTGTCTTTATAGTCGTCTTATTTGACATTGCCTGAGTGGTATTGTGTAGTTTCTGTTCAGTTCTCGCTGAAGGGTTTCCACCCAGCGGATGTGTTTTGCAGCACGGTCCGCGGTGGTCCTCAAAGGGACCATAGGAGGGGGTCGAGGTTTATCTTCCAGATCGATTGATCAATTATCCTCTTTGCTTTTTTTGTCATCAGAGCCCCTCCCAAACTTCTGATTATCCGGGGATCTTTTAAAATCACGCGTCGAAGTCGATCTCTCTGCCTTTAACGCATCCATCCCAGGTTCATTCTTGACCTTCACTTTTTCACTTGTGGACTCACGGAGAATTTCCGAGTCACCAGAAGATCCGGAAACGCGCTTCGTTGTGGTGGAGTGGCGATCGCTCATTTCCTGAGTCGATCCCAACTCTCCACTGGCGCCCGGACGACCGACTAACGGAGGGGTACTCCGATTCCGTGTGTATTGACTTCCTCACCTTGTGTACCAGTCGGTAGGGCGGGTTGCACTCTTTTAGGTGGACTCGTGTCGAAGGAAAGCTTGACTGTGTTGGGGATGAGGTTGTGATCGTGCGGAAATCTTCACGCGATCACGGGGTACTTGTGGGTACTGATATAAGTTACCCTGATTTTAACGAGATCGCCTTGTCCACTATGTGGTTGCTTGACCCGCGAGCCTTCTGACCACTTGAGCCGTCTCGCGATCTTGCGCCTAGCCTTCAAGTGTCTTGCTGCGTCCGATCGCAGTTGATTTTGCTTGAGAGTTCTTGAACACACCTGGCCAAAACAATCCAGGTGTGACACTTTCGTAGACGTGTAGCGCGACTCTTTATTCGACGGGGGCCAAAGATCCTACCCGGAAGAGATAACGTGTGCCTTGTGAAGTAATTTGAACTCTGTTTAATGGCAACCAACCAACCTAAACCCTACCCTATGCCTATCCGTATATCCCAACCAGATGCCACGGGTCACCTTTCCAGGAAGATCGTCCCCTCGCATTTGTGTGGTCCACACCATTTAGATCAGCAGTCGTATCTTCTTGTGGCCCACCCAAGATATACCCATGATCCTACTAGCGGGTCGTGACCCTACTAGCGGATCGCAGCTGAGATCGGACTTGCGATCCTGGGTTAGGACCGCGGTCTTCCAGTGAGATCGAGGGTCTTGTCTTGCCATGTCTCACGACGGATTGCGTAATCAAAACGGGTGTGACCACCCTATAGCCTCGTCCCAGGCTGGACGATCCTGTCCACTTAAGGTTCGGGTATGCTATTGTCAGCTACCCTCCTGGCCTGTGTCCACCTATCATAGCATTCTTGGCTTAACTGAAGCGTGCGACCCGTGCGAACGCCGATCCAATTCCCAATAGAAATCTCGTTTAGAACTCTTTGCCATTTGAAAATGTTCTTCTTCCTCATTTTGTTATCCCGTTGGTGGGTCGGGATAAACTCTTATCGGTAAGAAAGTTGGAAAAACTTGACCTTATTGGGAATTGGGCGATGTGATCGTGCAAATTTTTACACGATCACGGTTGTACTGGTAGGGTGCTTGATGTTAAGATACTTGCATATTGACGAGATCGTCTTGTTCATTATGTAGATTGTAGAAACGCTTGACCTTCTGACCACTTGAGCCGTACTGCGGCCTTGCACATTGCTTTTACGCTGTAGCTACGTCAGTTCGATTTTAGTGGCTTAAAATTCTTGACTATCAGCCGTTTATTTTTAGAATCTCATTTAATTCTGTATGCGAAGCTTTCCTAACCTCGGAAGGAAAAGTATATACAGCCCGAAAGAGATGTTGACATGAGTGTGCTTGAATGCAAATTAAATTTGGTTTAATTTTAACCAGCCAAAAACTGACACTTTAAGTATGACTACTTTTATATCACGGTGTACGCCACGTGTACTCTAAATTCCGTTAATCCTTATCATACAAATGTAGTTCGCAACGGTCGCACGCAGTCTCAATTTGTAAATGCTCTGGATCGTGTTCACCAATGACCATCGGTCACCATTCCTGATAGCGATCACTCTGACCGTTGAAAAACCTTTCGATCACCAATTACCATCCCAGACTGCTACCGCACTGAGGTGTCACCGTATTCTCAATCTTGACCTCCCTGCATATTCTCGATCTCAGTTTCCTGACAGTCAGATCTATATTGTGATATTCGATTTGATGTCGCGCAAAATTATAGCAATTGATCCGTCTTAACTATCGGTAAGAATTGATTATCTAATCCAGCAAACACTTTAGATATCCTCGATCCGCCCAAGTGCACTTAAATCCATCTATTCGTCATCTACTTGCCATGAACATTGCCAGGTGCTGCAAGATCACCTAAAAAGATCTCCTAACCTTTCTTTTTTCATTATTTGGCATTAACAATTAAAAAGAACTAACTTAATTGAAAAAAAGGTAGATCATTTCAAAGCAATGATAGAAAAATCAGAAATTCTCAAAACCTCTGTTTCACTTAAAGTAATATGTAAGAGGTTTTTCGAAATCCTCTTTAAATGGACGCATTTTATAAAGGAATAATTTCTAAATGCAAAGTTGTACAGTATCAAAAATTTTTGAAAAATTTAATCTTTTGTAAAATAAATTGTAAAATTAAGAAAGAGTAAGGGCGGCTTTTATTTTTGTATATATTTCATTCATCTCTTTCATACTCCAACATCCATAGATTTAATGTCTGCTGTGATTTCATAATTAATCACTACGTTGTAAAATGTCAGGTGATTTTTTCCATGTTGTGTTAGCATCCACTAAAAGGTTGGCATGTAATAGATACGTTCATAGACAGAATATGGGTCTAATTTAATTTATGTACACAATTCTAAAAATTTGCGTAAGTTACAGTTCACGTTTCTCGCCTCCAAAACCAATTGAACTCAAACAAATCAACGGACGATTTTGGGTGCGTTTACTGCACCATAGATGCGTGATATACGTGCCAACACACTGCTATAAATTCTAGATGCCGATCCCACATCCTCGCCCCAACATTTCGTGATTTGGCGACAATTTGCAACTGACAATGATCGGTTGCACGCTCAGTACTGATCTGCCGCTGATTATTTCCATTCGTTCGTGTAGAAAGAAACATGATGGTTTCCGTCGAGCGCACTACACGAACTACAACCTGCTGAAACTTTTGCGGTAGAGGTGGCTTCAAGACGACCCGTTGATCGATTTTGCATGTTTTCGAGTCCGTGTGCTATAGATCAGGCGTGATCTCATCTCGCTTGATCAAAACAAGCTCATAATCCATGCGGGTTAATATTTGGGTCATTCAAGGTCAGCACCAAAAGATCGCGACGCATCGATTAAAACTTGTGCAAGCACTAAAATGCATCGCCACTATGTATAATGTCGATTTTTAGCATTATGGTTCCGTAAAACGATTTGATCTGCAAGAGAATTGCGCTAAGATAAGTTCAGGCATAATCTCGAAAGCTAGGCAACGATTGGCGATATTCTAGTTTCCATGTGCATAAAGCAAGTGCGACGCCAAAAATTTGAGAGAGGAGGATATAGTAGTTCACTAAACTATCTCCATAATTTACGCAATGTAATTGCGATACTAAAATTGAGCAACATCACTAATTTCGATCAACATTTTGTGTTGTATAAATTGAGTACGATTTTTCACTCATCCGTATACTGTGCATATGTACGCTGATGGTCACGAGCCTTTCAATGCATACAATTTTCGACAGATTTATACGTTTTTACCAATAAAACTGTGATTTGCGGCGAATGCACAGTTGTGATGCGAGCTTATCCTCCAATGGTGGTCGGATGATCAACAAACGCAGGAAGTACTCTGGACCGAGTGTGTTGTCTTGCCTTATTACTTTTACCATGTGTACCTGTCAGCGGGCGGGTCGAACTCATTTAGGTGAATTGAGATCGATGTCTGTCTAGACCGAGTTGTAGATAGGTGAGGTGTGGTCGCGTGGAATCTTGTTCACGATCATAACGCATTTGTGACGCTTCCTTACCGTCCATCTGAACTAGTTTTAGGTCGCATTGAAAAAATGTGGATACTTTATCCATCTTCTTTTTTAAGACCACTTGATCTACTTGCCTTTTAGTCACTCGAGCCGTTTAAAGACGTTGTCTGTGGATGCTTGCCACGTCATATCGCGGGAGATCTTGAACAACTATCCTTTTTCTTTATAAAGTTAATTGGGGAACAGCCTTTGTCAAACACGTGGGCAGTAAACTCGAACATCAAGTGGCCACTAGTATCTCAAATTTGAAGGATGCTGACGCGTGTGTTTGTAGGGAAATTATTAATGTTCGTTATGACCTAAATGTAGCTAGAACTGCATATTCATTTCTTCCTGTTTCAATCACTGTTGAGTAGTTAGTCTAAAACTATTATTTTGCTGATTGCAGTGGTTTATGACGACCACATCCGTTGAAAAAGACCGATGGGAACGCCCGGTAATCGTAAGTAGCGGTTACAATCGGCTATCTTGACTACTAATCCTGACCATTGACTGTCTTTAATGCTCATTATCAAAAGCAATTACATTAGTCGCAACGGTTGCTTTTTTTACACCGTTAAAGGTTACCTAAAGTTCAGTTCCACCACATATTTGAACGGGCACAGCCGTACCCTCGGTGTCAGAAGCTGAAAGTAATAGTAGTCCTCGTAGCTATTTACAAAAATCACCCCCTGATCCGGTAGTCGACACCCAATTTAGACCTGTCTGCGCAATTCTGGTATTTCGCGTCTCGCACGAGTGCTGCATCGCATCATGTCTGTTAAGCAAGACGAGCTGTTACATTTTAGCTGTCCCTTTGCAGTTCGTATTTTGGAATTACTAAGAAAAACTTTAAGTTGTCGCCGCTGCGTTTTACGGCCCTACGTTTGGATAAGACGCGCTTTCCGGTCAACCTTTTGACGCGACAGAAGAATATGCCATTCTTAATGACCATGAATCAGGTTAGGGTGATGGCAGAGCCACAAGCCACTCATCTGGCTTCGAGTTTGATGCAGGCGGGCCTGCTACTTGCACCGCCAAAACAAATGACATCGTAAAAGAGCCTGAAGCATTTTTGCTGACACGGGATAAGGCAGAGTTACAGAGACAGCCGGTCAGCTAAAGCACGACTCTTGTAACGGGGCACCCTGAAGCTTGTACTGGTGACAGTACAAGCTACTTATTCTGATGACAGAATAAGGCGGTGCCTCGTAACTTCACGTACACTTGTACGTGCAGAGGAAGACGGTAAGAAGAAGCGAGTACTTGGTTAAAGTAAAAAGTAGAACTGTATTTATAATAGTTAATGTCTGCAATAAATCACTATTTATCTTCATCTAACTATGTCTAAATACAAATGTGTAAATCAGTTATCTGCTCACCACTCATTGCGTGCGTCTGTCGTGGCGCGTCTTCGTTGGTTGATATAATGGCCTATATCAACCAATTAGGAACTGCTTGTAAGTGCTACAGAATATTTGTCCTTATGACAACATTCTGAGACTATAACTCTTATAGTTATATTCTATTAACAATTTCTTATAAATTGTTATGTAACGATTCACCCCGTTACATCACCCCCCCTTAACCATCAGTCACTTTAGTGACTGATTGACTTAATGGATATTCGTCCCAAATCATTTGGGACAGAGTTTGCACTTGTTGGTTCGCGTCCACTTTCCAACATCACATCGCATGGTTAACAAGCCCATGCGATGCGCGAGCAAGGCCGCCGAGAGCGCGTCTGCACGTCTCTGTGCGGACGCCGAAGCAGAAACAACAGCAACTGATGTCCCATCGGTTGCTGAAGCGACTCAGCCTGTATCACCTGGTGATGCAGGCGCTGGTCATGAAGACACTCGTGTCTTCACAGAGTACGAGCTCGGTGTCTCGTACTCTCCTGATACGGATGACGGATCCGTATCGACGGCGATCGAATCCAAGCCGCCTGCCAAGCGTGACATGGACGATGCTTTGCGTCGCAGCATCTTCGGTTCATCTGATGAATCAGATGAACCATCGCCGAAGCGAAGGCGCTCGAGGTCGGGAGACTCGGGCGCTAACAGTGGTGTCGGTACTTCTATTGACACCACTTCACAGCGAGGTGCCAGTACTTCTGTCGGCACGTCGCAGGAAGAGCGGGACCGCAATGTGTTGCGTCTCGCTCCAGAAAAGAAGGCATGGATGCCTCCAAAATCCGTCATGGATCACTTGTCGGCGACGACGAGTGATCGTTATCGAACACGATTGTTCGATTCGTCAAGGATCCATCACCTTGACCCCAGCGCGAAAGACTATCGCGCTGAACACGAATTCTTCATCGATGCTTTCTTCAGACATCGATGGTACAGTGGGAATCACAAACGTGATGGTCCCTCACTACTTCAGGCGTGGAACGCCTACATCCATAACCTCGAGGATGTAGGTCGTGACGCCTGGAACAACAAACTTATAAAAGCTCGTGATAAGTTTGAAAAGCGAACCCCGACAGGTGCACGCTACAAGCTGCATCGTCTGTCAAGGGAGAAAGGATTAACCTGGCTATCTTGGGGAGACTCGTGCCCATGTTGTGTGAACAACTCTGCACGAGCACCTAAGGAGGCTTACCTCCTTACTAGCCCTTGGTGGCGCGTACGTATCTCTACTGAGATGCACGAAGGGATTGACAATCTGAAATCCCTTTACGACCGTGCTGGGAAGACTTTCTCCGGCGGTCCTTCTGCGGCACAGGATGTGCCGCGTAGTACTGCTCAACCAGACCCAGTACGTCGATCATCAGTTGGGAGCGGGGCTCCCAAGAATCCCAGGACGGGGGATAGCCGCGCCACCGGACGAGATAACTCGTCCGACGTCCGTCCACGTCGCCGTGGTTCAACATCTGCTCAACTAGATAGCGCTGGCTACCGCGAGAGTCCTCTAGTGGAGGTGGAGGAGGAGGAAAGAAGCTCTCCACACGATCGTGGGGATCCGTGTGTTCCCGAGAGCTTATTTGATCGCGTAACGCAAGGGTTACGCAACGATCTCGAACATGAGCGGGACAGGCGCCTTCAACCGGCGGACACTTTCTTGAAGCGTCAAGCTGAGTTTGCCTTTGCTCAGCTTGAGAACGAGAGATCTTTGAGATCTCTGCTTGACGAGCTAAGGGTAGCTCGTGGGATTGCTGATCGGACTCGAGCTGAGATAACTGCTCTTCAGACCCTTGTTGATGCCCACCATCGGGAGCACAAGGCTCTCTGCGAGATGCTTGAGCGCAAGGGCGTTCTTCATCGGAAGAAGCAGCGTACTGATGGTACGGCTTAAGCCGACCAACGTAAAACGTGGGATGCGTTCGCATCTTACGTGGTAACTCGATCGTGTATGCATTGCCTAGGCGGTGCAATACACGAAAAGGGCCAATGTACTTGGGTAGTAGTTTACTGCTACCCAAGTTAGTCACTACATGCTTTGGTAGATTAACCGTAGACAGTAGGACTAAGTCACCTTTGTTAAATAAAAGAGTGTTTGCCCTTCCATTCTTGTCAGCGTTTTGCTTTTGCTTGTCCACCGCTTCGGCGATGGAGTCTTGCACAAAACGGACTACCGTTTCACGAGCCAGTATGAACTCATCTGATGACTCGTTAGCTTCAGTGTGCTGTGAGCGCACTGCAGCAACAACAACCTTTTCTTCAGTGAGGGCTTCCGCACTCTTACTGGGATCATTGTCTTCAGTGAGGGCTTCCGCACTCTCACTGGCATCATCTTCTTCGATATCGATGTTATCGATATCGGCATCAAACGCAATGACTTCTTCGTCAGAGCGTGATGAGCGTGAACCAAATCGGTTTTTGCTCGCGCGAGTCCCTCCCCCCTTAAACCAGAGTTACACTCTAGTAAGGTGGGTACACGCGGATGGCGCAAGCCATTCACGTAAAACGGTGTATGTGTCGTGGACGCATGCACCGAGTTGTTGATGGCAAACTCTACCATTGGCAAAAACTCACTCCAACTTTTAAAGGAGTGTACGTATCCTCGAAGTATCTCTTCGAGGACACGGTTGGCACGTTCCGTCTGACCATCTGACTCTGGATGATCAGATGTTGACATCTTCAAGCGCGTTCCGAGTGATTTGAACACGGAACGCCAGAAATCAGCAGTGAATCGTGGATCTCTGTCTGATACGAGTTCACGGGGCAACCCATGAAGTCGGAAGATGGTGTCAATAAAGACACAAGCACAGCCACTTGCCGTGATTGTCTCTGGTACAGCCACAAGGTGTACCATTTTGCTGAATCTGTCAACAAATACGAGAATACCCGTATTCCCGCGTGCGTCTTTGGGTAACCCGAAGACGAAATCCATTGAGATGGATTCCCAGCACTCAGCCGGAACCGGTAGAGGCTGTAAAGGTGCACGCAGTGAAGGACTTGACTTCACTCGTTGGCAGACTTCGCATGCGCGAACATACTTTCGCACAAACTGATACTGGCGGGGCCAGTAAAAGTCTCGACTTACCGTGAGATATGTTTTCTCTCGGCCACGATGTCCTCCTATAGGAGCATCGTGATACTCGAACATGATCCGCAAACGCAGATCAGTATCATCTGGAATGACAACACGTGGTGTGTCACCAGAAACGGCTGTATAGTACAGTAAACCGTTACGAGTAGTGTATCGATCTGATGCAGATCGATACGCAGATGACAATCGTTTCAACGATTCTCGAGATGGTTGGGAGAGATGTGACAACAACTTCACTATCTCACCATCTTGGGCGTATCCCCGCCTCACATCATCATACAACGTTGTAGATGGGACTGAGGACGTCATAACCGCAACAGTGACTGTCTTACTGTTGGGTTTCGCGACTGTTTCAAAGTCGGGACGACGTGAGAGTGCATCAGCGACGACATTAAGTCGTCCTGGTTTGTACTCGACCGTAAAGTTGTATTCCGCAAAGAATGACAACCACCGCGCCATTCGTTGTGAAAGGTGCGGGCTGTTCACTGCCGTGCGTAAGGACGCATGGTCAGTGTAAACAACGAAGGGTCTATCTCCTAATAGATAGACTCTGAACTTCGCGAGTGCATACTTCATGGCAAGGAGTTCCTTGTCATGCACTGGGTAGTTCCGCTCAGCTGGTTGCAGCTGACGCGACTGATAGCAGACGACGCGTTCAACGCCTTCAAGATCGTACTGCATTAGTGCACAGCCGATTGCGAAATCGCTGGCATCACAGGCCACATGAAATGGCCTGTCCTGATCGGCTATTGCTAGGACTGGGGATTGTATCAAGCTCTGCTTGATACCCTCAAAGGAGCGTTGACATTCAGCATTCCATAACCACCTCTCGTTCTTTTTCAACAAACGAGAGAGGTGTGCAGTCATCTCGGCGTAATTGCGTGAATATTTATGCAAATACGCCGCTAGCCCAAGGTTTTTTTCGAAGACCTTTGACATCGACCGGCACAGGCCAGTCGGTGATCGCCTTGATCTTTTCGGGATCAGGACGTACACTGTTCTTACCAACGATGCACCCAAGAAGTGGTATTTCGCTTGCTGCAAATATACACTTCTTGAGGTTAGCATACAATAGATGCTCTCGCATGATTGTAAGAACTTGTCGGATGTGGTACCTGTGAACCTCAACGTCCGACTTTCCATCCATAGCTCGACTATGGATGAATACGTCATCGAAATAACTCGGCGCGAATTCTCGTACTGGTCTCAACAGATGTGATACACATCTGTTGAACGTGGCAGGGGCATTACTAAGCCCTTGTGGCATTACTAGCCGTTCCCAGAGCATGCCGCTAGGCGTGCTAACTGCGGTATAGGGTATGTCCCATTCACGCATAAGGATTTGATAGAAACCATCCATCAAATCCATGGACGAAAAGATGGTACTCTTTGACATACCATCAATGATTACGTCCTTCCTCGGTATCGGCGTCTGACCTGGTTTCGTTGAAGCGTTTAATTTGTTGAACGCGTGCACTATCCGCCACCCTCCTGTCGCTTTTCGCACCAGAAGGTCGGAGAGCTATGTGGGGAAGTTGATTCCCTCACATGGCCCGCTGCTAAACGATCGGCAAAGAACTTGTCGATCGCAAGTACTTGTTCACGAGGCAGTGGCCACTGCTTCATGACACAGTACTTCGAGCCTGGTTTAAGCTCGACTTCGTGTCGAATACCTTTATCCTTCGGTAATTCGCACGGAACAGTTTCAGGGAATACATCCTTGAATTCAACCAAATCTTCATAAAGAGGATTTTTCTTGAGCGATTCCCGTGATTGGGAGTCATATCGCTCAATTCGTGTCTTTTCAGCTAGGACACTCTCGTCCATAGATGAACTACTGAGAACTCTCTCGTTCTCAGTAAACACTGTTGCTGACCTTATGTCGGTTACACACTCGTCGTCAGCGACGAGTATGCAGATCTGCTTGACTTTGCCACTACGCAGATCGCGCAAGAACCTTTTATGTTCGAGCGTTGGCAACTGAGTGATCTCCGATAATTTAACTTCGGAGGCGCAATCAAATCAAGTGTATAAGCGCCTACACTTGATCCGTTATTGACTATGACATTCAATGTCTCTGTCATTTCCTGGGGACTTATTCCCTCAGGCTTCGAAGGACTTATTCCTTCGTCTTCCCGGGGACTTATTCCCGCGGGTTTCGGGGAACTTATTTCCGCCGTATTTGTAATCTTGGGACTTATTCCCTTTACTTCCTCTAGCTGGGGTTGCGCAACCACAGCGAGATCCTCTACGAAAGACTCTCCAGCCGATCTAGGATTATCGTTTCGCTTAACCTGAGCGATCGATTGTTTCTCTTCTAGATGTTCCCCGCTAGGGATACATCTTTGTCCCGGTCCACCCGACTTATTCGAGTGGTGGACCTTCGGCGCAGCCTGTGTTTCCTCACAGCCGCCGGAACTTTGCTCCGAAGTGTAACCGTTTGGTACACTAAGGTTTTGTGCAGTCGTACTAACGACCGTACCACAAGTGAGGCCATCGCACTCACTCGTAGTACATCCACACGCTTGTGGACGCTCCAAAACGTTCATCAGATGGCCATCTGATGAACAAGCGGCAGGCATCGTTACTGTCCGATGTTGCCAGTTTACCCGTGGTTCGTACCTTCTGAGCCACGGTATTCCAAGGATGACATCAAATTTGTCATCCAAATCCAATACGATAAAGTCATCGTCATATTGGGTATCTTCTAGCGTATAGTGAATCTTCACTATACGCTTCATGACGGTTACGGATGCGCCTGTCGCAAGACGTACCGTCATCCTCGTAGGAGGTGTGTCACATTCACTGAATTTAAAGTGACCATCTTCTAGCGATTGGCGTCGCACAAAATTGTTGGACGCCCCACAATCGACTAGAGCTCGAAGAGACAACTTATTCGTCACTTCGAGTTTCAAGGTAACGAGTGAGATCTCATTACCTAGAGCAGCAACGCACAACGTCTGTGTGTTGGGAGCAACCTTCATCAAGAGGCCTACAAATTCTCTTGACGTTGCTAGACCAGTAGGGTGCTCCGCACCTACTGATCCTGTCCGTTTTTTGACGGTCCATCCCGTTGTTGCGTCTTTGCACCAACAGCGGACCCGCGTCCCTGTCCCTTTCTCATGGGTGGACGGTCACCACACCCAGTGATGCGAGACACTGGACGAGGGGCAATACACTCGTAAGCGTAGTGTCCCGTCTTTTGACATCTGTTGCATCTCTGCAACTTCTTGTAGCCTGTAGAGCGAACCTTCTCGCTCTCTACATAACAGAGTTCCATCGGCTCTGGACCTCCGTTGTCATATCGTCTCGGTTGACGATATGATGTCGAGCTGGCGCGAGCCTGTCTCAGACTGAAGTCTTCCTGCTCCGCAATGGAAATGGCTTGTTCTAGTGAATCTAGTTCAAGCCGGAACAGGTGAGTCTTGACGGGACCATCCGCAAGGCCCTGCATGAACACCGAAACCAACGTGTGTTCATCCACCGGATTGGTACTTATACAACTCGTGAGATGTCGTATATGTTGAGCGTAAGCGTGCACATCACGCTTACCCTGCTTGAGCTTCAAGAGTTCGGTTCGAGCCCTGAACTCAGCTCTAGGCGGTTCAAACGTTTGTATGAGCCGCGAATTGAAGACTTCCAACGACCCAAACGCATATGGGTCGTGCAACTTGAGCCCCAGTGCCCAAGTCTTGGCACGTCCTGCCAGATTTGACTGGGCAAATGCAACTTGCATATCCCCGTCGTCGATGCGACGCGCCCTTATGGCGTCATCCAATTCGACGAACCATCTCAAGAGGGAGTCTTCTTCGACCCCCCTATACTTTGAGATGTCAATCTTCAAAGTCTCGGGTCGACGCGAGCGCATCGACCCGCCAGCAGCAGCCTGCTGCTGTCTCAACAGTTCAAACTGTTGAGCACCTTGTTCTCTCAACAACTCTTCTTGTTGAGAACCTTGTTGGTGAAGCAAGGCTACTTTCTCGCGTTCTGCGTCAAGTTCATTTTGAATGAACTTGGCGATAGTAGCATGTTGGGCATCTCTATTGAGAGCCTCTAGCATGACGCTAACAGCATGGATGCCCATGGTCGAACCCATTCGTTCAACCGCATCCCATTCGACATCGCTCAAATGGGAGTAGCCGTCACGCGTAGCGTGAAAGCTTTGGTCATCTTCATCATCCAACATATTCTATTGGATGTGAACGCGGTCCTTGGACGGACTACGAAGCGCTACCAGGTGTAACGGGGCACCCTGAAGCTTGTACTGGTGACAGTACAAGCTACTTATTCTGATGACAGAATAAGGCGTTGCCTCGTAACTTCACGTACACTTGTACGTGCAGAGGAAGACGGTAAGAAGAAGCGAGTACTTGGGTAAAGTAAAAAGTAGAACTGTATTTATAATAGTTAATGTCTGCATTAAATCACTATTTATCTTCATCTAACTATGTCTGAATACAAATGTGTAAATCAGTTATCTGCTCACCACTCATTGCGTGCGTCTGTCGTGGCGCGTCTTCGTTGGTTGATATAATGGCCTATATCAACCAATTAGGAACTACTTGTAAGTGCAACAGGATATTTGTCCTTATGACAACATTCTGAGAATATAACTCTTATAGTTATATTCTATTAACAATTTCTTATAAATTGTTATGTAACGATTCACCTTGTTACAACTCTGTCTTAACTGAAAATGCGCCCGCTGTTCGTACCGTCGATCAACTCTCTGGCATTGCTAAGGCCACAAACATTCCTTTTGACCACCCCGTAACAATTCAGCTGGCTGCGCTGCTCCTGGTGCTGACCTTAAGCCGACATGGTTGTTCACGACTATCATGACCCCCGCCTAGATATCAGTCGTGATTATGTGATCATAAATTATAACGCTCGCTTTAATCCATTCGCTTAGCGAGTAGATCCTTTACCATCCTGGACTACAACTCGTCGGTCGCTTTGCTTACATCGACGTACAGTCGTATTGCCTTCCAGACTGACTAAGTCAATATGTATCGTGTCCTTCTGACGCCAACACAACTATAGGAACGACGTGATAATAGGCATAAAGAGAACTGCGTGGAAGGGAAATAATAACTTCTTCATCTGAGCAGTTTGTCCTGCACAAAAACATGAACGTTCCTGCACAGTATGGCGTGGGTGTCATGCCGAAGCCAATCAATTGGCCCGAATTTGTTCGGATCTGTGGCACGGGGTTGAGGCAGGCAAAGAAAGCTTACATCCTCTTAGTACTGAGTATAAACTGCTTGCCTTAAGTGTGATAAAAAATTTGCTCATGGTATCGATTGCCTATAGAATGACAACGCGCTTTCGACTAGGCGTTCGGTCAATAAAGCTATGATTTTGCTGCCAAGCAATAAAACTAGTACTTTTGATAGGCAAGCGCCACCTTATCCATCGGGTTCTTCATAATCAAGTGGCCCGTCGGAGAAAATTCGCTGTGGATTGACTATGTTGTAGAAATTGCGTACGACAAGCGGCGAATGAAGCAGTCGATTATTGAAACCGTTTCAATCCCAAGTAAGCGCCCTTGTGTCGTGGCCCACCAGGGACCACATACTTGAGTCCCACCGCTCATCGCACTACCCGCTAATCGAGCCGCTCTAAATTTGTCGGCTCCGTAAAAGTTACACACCGGCGATCACCACATCCTTGAGGCTTTGCACGATTCAAGCTGTCAATGCATAGCTCAAGGTAGTCCCAAACCGAGGCGTGCAATCTCCTCCCATTAGTGATGACCGAGCAATTTTAATATAGAAGCGTTCTGATTAAGAATTACGATATCTTACACCAGATAGCGACGAATTTCCAAGGCCCGTCGATGAATTCAATTTAGCCGTTATGTTTCAGTCGCGTTCGTCTGCTCGCAACAGTCACCATCGAAGTAAATGTAGGATTCAAATTGTGCGCCACAGGTTATCGTTGGTCCCAGATGCGCAAATTGCCGACTTAATATAATTATTACTAGGAATGTGACTGATCCGTTTGAGATTCGTCCCTAGTCGAAGGCAGTAATTATGTGAGTGTTGCTAATTTGTTAGGATTTTGTTTTACCTCGACATTCTAATATATATCCAATCAATGTGAACTTCTTGGGCAATTGAAGAAGAGTATGTAGTATCTGGGTTCCGACTGTCGGTGGACCACTATACCGAATTTGGCTTCGGCCTTGCACTTAATGGACTCTGCTGATACTTGGCGGAATCAATATCGGACGGCGATCATTAATTACCCTGGTTTATATAACAACGCCTACACGATAACTTTGTAAGATATACATTTAATCGTCTTGTGGAAGATAGGACGAGCGCCTGATTTAGGCTGCCAAACGTCAAATTTTTTGTTCCTCATCGTCAGCGATTTTGCAATGAAACAGGTCAAGATCGGTTCCAAAAGACTAGGCGATTCAGCTAAGTACGGGGTGGTATTGGCTATTTCGATCGTAGGATGATAGCCAGCTGTTTAAATGTTACCGTTGGGAGGGCCTAACGGGCTCAATCCCGTCTAATCCACACGGTCCCATACTGTAGACAAATTGATGAGCCGCGGTCAGAGGACCGCCATCAAGGGACAGCAATCGTAGGACTGCGATCAAGGGACCGCGATCTGATAACCGCTTCTACGAAAGCGCGATCAAGGGAACGTGATCAGACGACAATGACCTGGGGTGGGCCACGTGATATGGAAGGATTGCAAATCCATTCGACATGGAGATGACACGTGGCGGTCAATCCTGACATGCGAAGTGAGCGTGGTAATAGTTTTGGGAATTGGTTGATTAATATTGATTGGCGTTCAATTTAAAATAAAATGCGTACGTGTTGTTCTTCTTCCGGGTCAAATATTTTGGCCTTTCGAAGTCAAAGAACTTCAATATCAAGGGCAGGAAGATCACTTATGGAGCTATTCGGCCAAGAGTGCAAGTTCTCTCAACATACCTAAACCGTGATCAGATGCAGTAAACCTAACTGGTTGAAGTACAAGATCGCGAGAAACTGAAGTGGTCAGAACGCTCGCGACTCAAGTACCCCATTTTTGGCACGGGGCGATCAAAACATATCGTGAAGACTCCAGGAGAGTGCCAACCAAGAATACGCGATCTAGTGATGTATTTACACCCGACCGACACCAACCTTTTAACGGTTAAATTCATCACCGAGTCAATTCCACCTAGAAGAGTGCAAACTGCCCTACCAACGGATACACAAGGTGAGGAGGAAACCAGTGAGTCAGAATCGGAGTAATTCCTCCGGTAGTCGTCTGTTTGGGGTGCCAGTGGAGAGTCAGAATATCCTTATAAAATTAGCGAGCCCTACTCCACTATAATCGTGAGTCTATCCGAATGTTCGAAGCCTCAAAACTCTTCTGCAGACACCTTTTGATAAATGTCTTGCAACACAAGGTGCAATCATTGCTCATAGCCACTAAGAGTGACTTGAACCAATATAAATCACTCTCAAATTCCTAAATCATGCTGTTTGATAACGAGATGAACGCAATCTTTTTTAATTGCACGGTCATCTATTTTCTTGCTCACGAATCCGATAATTACCACTGCCGCGATCCTGGACACCACTTCTGTACACCGTAGCCTTTTAAAAAATTCTTTGCTTCGATGCATTATCTTTAACCGATTCTTATTAGCACACTTGTATCATTTGCTTCCTGCAATGTGCAGCAATAAAGATCTACATCTTTAACCGAAGTCTCATCTGGTGAATTTCTCTCGGAATTTAAATTGTTGATGGGCCCTTCCAAACTGCGTTTCTTTTTCCGTTCTCACATGTCCCACACTTTCCTTATTGTAATTCAACAATACTATAAGGCCTTCCCAGCTGGACTTTAAAAAAGAACATCACAGCAAATACCTGTTCGGCTCTTACCATCTGCATGTATGCAGTGGGTTAGCGAGATAAACCTTGAGTTACTAATAGCTTTGAAACATAAACTATTGTATAAATCAAGGTGATGTCATTCGCACCTTTAATCGTACCGTGCGGACTCTCACAACTTTAAATATCCCGAATAAACCACGCCACATATGTAATAGCTTCCTAGCGGTTCCTTAAGTACCCGGTCTTAATTCTACACATCTTAGCTACCACCGATGCTGTCATGTAATATCTGATCATCGTTGCACTGATAGTTTGGTCTTTAATAACTTCTCTTAGTCATTAATTAATGTATCAAGTGCTCGTTAATAAAGTCGCTGTAATTTAAAACGACATCTTTCGGGGTCAAGACCAAGTGCTCTAATGCATCCCAGCGAAGTGGGATCTTCCAAATTAGATCGCGGGTCTGATACTGGTGAGATAAAACGATGTTTAATCAGGGACCCGGTGATTGATTGTATGGATGTGCAAAAGGTAACATCTCAGAGCACTCATCCAAATCCAGTTAACTCACAACAGTACATCTATCTTAGAGACACTGGTCATTTTTGTGCCATCCGATCGTCGGTGTTAGGAACAACAAGCCATTGTAGCGCGTTTCTTTACATCGACAAGGTGATTAATGTACTAAATTAATCAGATTTGAACCCAGAATCGCGTTTATAACGATTACATTAACTCGCCTTTAAAGACCGGGAAGCGTATTTCCTTTTTCTTTGCGCCATCTAAGTCGACGAGCTCGCGTTAGCAATTACGTAGCCAAAAAACGATAGACTCAAATCAAAATTTCCGTTTTTCCGTCGTATGACTGTAAAAGGAAATGTTATGATCTATAACAGGGATCTTAGATGGGTACGTAACTTGGATGTTTTCCGAGATTTTTCCACTGGAACCGGCTGCTGCTTCTCAGTTCCATAGTTAGAACAAGACTTTACATACTGATTCGAAATACTAAACAAGCAGATCATAATTGTAACGATAATCGTAAAAGTTGTACGCCCACTCCTTATGCACGTTTCAAAAGTGTACTAACATGATAAAAATGATTTCCCTGGAAAAATTCAAGGCGTGCGTCGGACGACTGTAAGTAGCTCAGATGGGATTCGTGTCATGTACATCGCGATCAATTTGTCAGACACTCTTTTTTGCTGCGCGGCAACACGGTCACACATGTTAGCAGTGAGCAATCAAGACAACCTGTCGGAGCGGTTAAAGTGATAGCTCAAAATCTATTGGGGTAACCCGCGTGAGTTCGAGTCTCACAGCCGTCGATGTCATTGCTAACGACAGTTGCCACACAACAGACCCCTTCGGACATTGCTTTGGATAGTCGCGCTTTGTTACAACATGAACGACTTGACCCTGTCGTTGCATCTGTAAGAAAGAGAGCACGTGGAGGCAATGTAATAATGTGGTGTTGGCTCATGATACCATCATTTGTAGGCGACGAAAAAGCGTCTGGATAGTTCGACCAACTGGTTCAGAGGGGCCCAGAACCGCATGTGGCGATTGTCGAAGCCTGATGTATAACTAAAGCTTGTAGAATTTCAAAATGCGATCTGGTGATGATTGGACTGCGAGGACAGCTCAATCAAGTGGTTAAGACGATAGACTAGAAATCTATTGGGGCGACCCGCGTGAGTCCAAATCTCACAGCTGTCGGATACATTTGGTCGTTCAGGGTGTTTATACACCACTCACAGACATCCGGCGTCTACGCAAGATGCTTTGTCTTGCCTGCCACGATCACAGTATTGAAGATGGGTGTGGCTTGCTCACAGTCTCATCACTTGATACCCTTTCCATATATCCACCTGTCTTCGGCCGCTCAATACCCTCGGTTCCAGCCCAGTAATCAGACTGGATGCGTATGCCATCTACTGGGTGAAGATCTGAAGCAAGGATTCAGTCATGGGGAACGGGCACACGTGGCCACAGCTACACGGTAACGTGAATAGAAGAGAGCTTATCGTGTGTAGGCGCGGTACAGTTTGTACATCGACTGAATCCAAGTGGCAAACGATCGATAGTCCATGGTATGAGATCTCTTGGATGGTCACCAGCGACCACATTCAGGCAGCAGTCCATTTGCTAGGAATAGAAGCTTGTTGAAGCCGAGGTATCTTAGCTCATCATGGCTAACATCTCAGTACGATGATCAGGGCGGCTTTGGTGAAGTGTGACAGTGGCAGGTTTCATGTAGAGGCGGTTGCGATTTGTGTGTGTGTAGCAGAAAGAGAGCTGAAGGCGAGTGATTGTTGGGAAATGTTGTGTAGCGATGCTGTTTGATAATCGATCTTCTTCTGGTGCAGTCTTCGGTGTCGTCTAGTGGTTAGGACGTGAGCTTAACACGCTCAAGATCGTGGGCTCGATCCCCTCCTCCGATATTTGATTGCTGGCTGTACCATTCATCTGCTCTTTTCTGATCAAATGAGCTCCACTCTGGCCAGATTCGATGGCTACACTGGTGGTGACCACAGCGGGAGATATCGAAACTCTGTGTCAAAGGTAAACATCAATCACCCTCTTGTTCGCAAGCTGAGATTGATCTGGTATGCGTGAGACACCCACTGGATGGTATCACATTGCCATCTTACGCGGATGTTTACGTGCGGTACGAGCAACGGTAAAGGCGTGCGTTGGAAGACTGTATGTAGCTCGGATGGAAATCGTGTCGTGTACATCGCGACTAATGTGTCAGTCAGCACGTGCTGCTGCGGGGCAACGTGGTGACATATCTCAGCAGTGGACGTTCAAGACAGCTTATCCGAGCGGTTAAAGTGATAGCTCAAAATCTATTGGGGTAACCCGCGTGAGTTCGAGTCTCACAGATGTCGATGTCATTGCTAACGACAGTTGCCACACAACAAACCCCTTCGGACATTGCTTTGGATAGTCACGCTTTGTTACAACATGAACGCCTTGACCCTGTCGATGCATATGTAAGAAAGAGAGCACGTGGAGGCAATGTAATAATGTGGTGTTGGCTCATGATACCATCATTTGTAGGCGACGAAAAAGCGTCTGGATAGTTCGACCAACTGGTTCAGAGGGGCCCAGAACCGCATGTGGCGATTGTTGAAGCCTGATGTATAACTAAAGCTTGTAGAATTTCAAAATGCGATTTGGTGATGATTGGACTGCGAGGACAGCTCAATCAAGTGGTTAAGACGATAGACTAGAAATCTATTGGGGCGACCCGCGTGAGTCCAAATCTCACAGCTGTCGGATACATTTGGTCGCTCAAGGTGTTTGTACACCACTCACAGACATTCAGCGTCTACGCAAGATGCTTTGTCTTGCCTGCCACGATCACAGTATTGAAGATGGGTGTGTCTTGCTCACAGTCTCATCACTTGATACCCTTTCCATGTATCCACCTGTCTTCGGCCGCTCAATACCCTCGGTTCCAGCCCAGTAATCAGACTGGATGCGTATGCCATCTACTGGGTGAAGATCTGAAGCAAGGATTCAGTCATGGGGAACGGGCACACGTGGCCACAGCTACACGGTAACGTGAATAGAAGAGAGCTTATCGTGTGTAGGCGCGGTACAGTTTGTACATCGACTGAATCCAAGTGGCAAACGATCGATAGTCCATGGTATGAGATCTCTTGGATGGTCACCAGCGACCACATTCAGGCAGCAGTCCATTTGCTAGGAATAGAAGCTTGTTGAAGCCGAGGTATCTTAGCTCATCATGGCTAACATCTCAGTACGATGATCAGGGCGGCTTTGGTGAAGTGTGACAGTGGCAGGTTTCATGTAGAGGCGGTTGCGATTTGTGTGTGTGTAGCAGAAAGAGAGCTGAAGGCGAGTGATTGTTGGGAAATGTTGTGTAGCGATGCTGTTTGATAATCGATCTTCTTCTGGTGCAGTCTTCGGTGTCGTCTAGTGGTTAGGACGTGAGCTTAACACGCTCAAGATCGTGGGCTCGATCCCCTCCTCCGATATTTGATTGCTGGCTGTACCATTCATCTGCTCTTTTCTGATCAAATGAGCTCCACTCTGGCCAGATTCGATGGCTACACTGGTGGTGACCACAGCGGGAGATATCGAAACTCTGTGTCAAAGGTAAACATCAATCACCCTCTTGTTCGCAAGCTGAGATTGATCTGGTATGCGTGAGACACCCACTGGATGGTATGACATTGCCATCTTACGCGGATGTTTACGTGCGGTACGAGCAACGGTAAAGGCGTGCGTTGGAAGACTGTATGTAGCTCGGATGGAAATCGTGTCGTGTACATCGCGACTAATGTGTCAGTCAGCACGTGCTGCTGCGGGGCAACGTGGTGACATATCTCAGCAGTGGACGTTCAAGACAGCTTATCCGAGCGGTTAAAGTGATAGCTCAAAATCTATTGGGGTAACCCGCGTGAGTTCGAGTCTCACAGATGTCGATGTCATTGCTAACGACAGTTGCCACACAACAAACCCCTTCGGACATTGCTTTGGATAGTCACGCTTTGTTACAACATGAACGCCTTGACCCTGTCGATGCATATGTAAGAAAGAGAGCACGTGGAGGCAATGTAATAATGTGGTGTTGGCTCATGATACCATCATTTGTAGGCGACGAAAAAGCGTCTGAATAGTTCGACCAACTGGTTCAGAGGGGCCCAGAACCGCATTTGGCGATTGTTGAAGCCTGATGTATAACTAAAGCTTGTAGAATTTCAAAATGCGATTTGGGGATGATTGGACTGCGAGGACAGCTTGATCGAGTGGTCAAGGCGATAGACTAGAAATCTATTGGGGCGACCCGCGTGAGTCCAAATCTCTCAGATGTCGGATACATTTGGTCGTTCAGGGTGTTTGTACACCACTCACAGACATCCGGCGTCTACGCAAGATGGTTTGCCTTGCCTGCCACGATCACAGTATTGAAGATGGGTGTGTCTTGCTCACAGTCTCATCACTTGATACCCTTTCCATATATCCACCTGTCTTCGGCCGCTCAATACCCTCGGTTCCAGCCCAGTAATCAGACTGGATGTGTATGCCATCTACTGGGTGAAGATCTGAAGCAAGGATTCAGTCATGGGGAACGGGCACACGTGGCCACAGCTACACGGTAACGTGAATAGAAGAGAGCTCATCGTGTGTAGGCGCGGTACAGTTTGTACATCGACTGAATCCAAGTGGCAAACGATCGATAGTCCATGGTATGAGATCTCTTGGATGGTCACCAGCGACCACATTCAGGCAGCAGTCCATTTGCTAGGAATAGAAGCTTGTTGAAGCCGAGGTATCTTAACTCATCATGGCTAACATCTCAGTACGATGATCAGGGCGGCTTTGGTGAAGTGTGACAGTGGCAGGTTTCATGTAGAGGCGGTTGCGATTTGTGTGTGTGTGTAGCAGAAAGAGAGCTGAAGGCGAGTGATTGTTGGGAAATGTTGTGTAGCGATGCTGTTTGATAATCGATCTTCTTCTGGTGCAGTCTTCGGTGTCGTCTAGTGGTTAGGACGTGAGCTTAACACGCTCAAGATCGTGGGCTCGATCCCCTCCTCCGACATTTGATTGCTGGCTGTACCATCCGTCTGCTCTTTTCTGATCAAATGAGCTCCACTCTGGCCAGATTCGATGGCTACACTGGTGATGACCACAGCGGGAGATATCGAAACTCTGTGTCAAAGGTAAACATCAATCACCGTCTTGTTCGCAAGCTGAGATTGATCTGGTATGCGTGAGACACCCACTGGATGGTATGACATTGCCATCTTACGCGGATGTTTACGTGCGGTACGAGCAACGGTAAAGGCGTGCGTTGGAAGACTGTATGTAGCTCGGATGGAAATCGTGTCGTGTACATCGCGACTAATGTGTCAGTCAGCACGTGCTGCTGCGGGGCAACGTGGTGACATATCTCAGCAGTGGACGTTCAAGACAGCTTATCCGAGCGGTTAAAGTGATAGCTCAAAATCTATTGGGGTAACCCGCGTGAGTTCGAGTCTCACAGATGTCGATGTCATTGCTAACGACAGTTGCCACACAACAAACCCCTTCGGACATTGCTTTGGATAGTCACGCTTTGTTACAACATGAACGCCTTGACCCTGTCGATGCATATGTAAGAAAGAGAGCACGTGGAGGCAATGTAATAATGTGGTGTTGGCTCATGATACCATCATTTGTAGGCGACGAAAAAGCGTCTGAATAGTTCGACCAACTGGTTCAGAGGGCCCAGAACCGCATTTGGCGATTGTTGAAGCCTGATGTATAACTAAAGCTTGTAGAATTTCAAAATGCGATTTGGGGATGATTGGACTGCGAGGACAGCTTGATCGAGTGGTCAAGGCGATAGACTAGAAATCTATTGGGGCGACCCGCGTGAGTCCAAATCTCTCAGATGTCGGATACATTTGGTCGTTCAGGGTGTTTGTACACCACTCACAGACATCCGGCGTCTACGCAAGATGGTTTGCCTTGCCTGCCACGATCACAGTATTGAAGATGGGTGTGTCTTGCTCACAGTCTCATCACTTGATACCCTTTCCATATATCCACCTGTCTTCGGCCGCTCAATACCCTCGGTTCCAGCCCAGTAATCAGACTGGATGTGTATGCCATCTACTGGGTGAAGATCTGAAGCAAGGATTCAGTCATGGGGAACGGGCACACGTGGCCACAGCTACACGGTAACGTGAATAGAAGAGAGCTCATCGTGTGTAGGCGCGGTACAGTTTGTACATCGACTGAATCCAAGTGGCAAACGATCGATAGTCCATGGTATGAGATCTCTTGGATGGTCACCAGCGACCACATTCAGGCAGCAGTCCATTTGCTAGGAATAGAAGCTTGTTGAAGCCGAGGTATCTTAGCTCATCATGGCTAACATCTCAGTACGATGATCAGGGCGGCTTTGGTGAAGTGTGACAGTGGCAGGTTTCATGTAGAGGCGGTTGCGATTTGTGTGTGTGTAGCAGAAAGAGAGCTGAAGGCGAGTGATTGTTGGGAAATGTTGTGTAGCGATGCTGTTTGATAATCGATCTTCTTCTGGTGCAGTCTTCGGTGTCGTCTAGTGGTTAGGACGTGAGCTTAACACGCTCAAGATCGTGGGCTCGATCCCCTCCTCCGATATTTGATTGCTGGCTGTACCATTCATCTGCTCTTTTCTGATCAAATGAGCTCCACTCTGGCCAGATTCGATGGCTACACTGGTGATGACCACAGCGGGAGATATCGAAACTCTGTGTCAAAGGTAAACATCAATCACCGTCTTGTTCGCAAGCTGAGATTGATCTGGTATGCGTGAGACACCCACTGGATGGTATGACATTGCCATCTTACGCGGATGTTTACGTGCGGTACGAGCAACGGTAAAGGCGTGCGTTGGAAGACTGTATGTAGCTCGGATGGAAATTGTGTCATGTACATCGCGACTAATGTGTCAGTCAGCACGTGCTGCTGCGGGGCAACGTGGTGACATATCTCAGCAGTGGACGTTCAAGACAGCTTATCCGAGCGGTTAAAGTGATAGCTCAAAATCTATTGGGGTAACCCGCGTGAGTTCGAGTCTCACAGATGTCGATGTCATTGCTAACGACAGTTGCCACACAACAAACCCCTTCGGACATTGCTTTGGATAGTCAGCGCTTTGTTACAACATGAACGCCTTGACCCTGTCGATGCATATGTAAGAAAGAGAGCACATGGAGGCAATGTAATAATGTGGTGTTGGCTCATGATACCATCATTTGTAGGCGACGAAAAAGCGTCTGAATAGTTCGACCAACTGGTTCAGAGGGCCCAGAACCGCATGTGGCGATTGTTGAAGCCTGATGTATAACTAAAGCTTGTAGAATTTCAAAATGCGATTTGGGGATGATTGGACTGCGAGGACAGCTTGATCGAGTGGTTAAGGCGATAGACTAGAAATCTATTGGGGCGACCCGCGTGAGTCCAAATCTCACAGCTGTCGGATACATTTGGTCGTTCAGGGTGTTTGTACACCACTCACAGACATCCAGCGTCTACGCAAGATGGTTTGTCTTGCCTGCCACGATCACAGTATTGAAGATGGGTGTGTCTTGCTCACAGTCTCATCACTTGATACCCTTTCCATATATCCACCTGTCTTCGGCCGCTCAATACCCTCGGTTCCAGCCCAGTAATCAGACTGGATGTGTATGCCATCTACTGGGTGAAGATCTGAAGCAAGGATTCAGTCATGGGGAACGGGCACACGTGGCCACAGCTACACGGTAACGTGAATAGAAGAGAGCTCATCGTGTGTAGGCGCGGTACAGTTTGTACATCGACTGAATCCAAGTGGCAAACGATCGATAGTCCATGGTATGAGATCTCTTGGATGGTCACCAGCGACCACATTCAGGCAGCAGTCCATTTGCTAGGAATAGAAGCTTGTTGAAGCCGAGGTATCTTAGCTCATCATGGCTAACATCTCAGTACGATGATCAGGGCGGCTTTGGTGAAGTGTGACAGTGGCAGGTTTCATGTAGAGGCGGTTGCGATTTGTGTGTGTGTGTAGCAGAAAGAGAGCTGAAGGCGAGTGATTGTTGGGAAATGTTGTGTAGCGATGCTGTTTGATAATCGATCTTCTTCTGGTGCAGTCTTCGGTGTCGTCTAGTGGTTAGGACGTGAGCTTAACACGCTCAAGATCGTGGGCTCGATCCCCTCCTCCGATATTTGATTGCTGGCTGTACCATTCATCTGCTCTTTTCTGATCAAATGAGCTCCACTCTGGCCAGATTCGATGGCTACACTGGTGATGACCACAGCGGGAGATATCGAAACTCTGTGTCAAAGGTAAACATCAATCACCGTCTTGTTCGCAAGCTGAGATTGATCTGGAATGCGTGAGACACCCACTGGATGGTATCACATTGCCATCTTACGCGGATGTTTACGTGCGGTACGAGCAACGGTAAAGGCGTGCGGTGGAAGACTGTATGTAGCTCGGATGGAAATTGTGTCATGTACATCGCGACTAATGTGTCAGTCGGCAGATGTTGCTGCGGGGCAACGTGGTGACATATCTCAGCAGTGGACGTTCAAGACAGCTTATCCGAGCGGTTAAAGTGATAGCTCAAAATCTATTGGGGTAACCCGCGTGAGTTCGAGTCTCACAGCCGTCGATGTCATTGCTAACGACAGTTGCCACACAACAAACCCCTTCGGACATTGCTTTGGATAGTAGCGCTTTGTTACAACATGAACGCCTTGACCCTGTCGTTGCATCTGT
Source organism: Peronospora matthiolae (assembly GCA_921007115.2). Taxonomy (NCBI): domain Eukaryota; phylum Oomycota; class Peronosporomycetes; order Peronosporales; family Peronosporaceae; genus Peronospora; species Peronospora matthiolae. The sequence goes on along the minus strand of CAKLBY020000034.1, from coordinate 22,001 downwards.
AAGAAAGAGAGCACATGGAGGCAATGTAATAATGTGGTGTTGGCTCATGATACCATCATTTGTAGGCGACGAAAAAGCGTCTGAATAGTTCGACCAACTGGTTCAGAGGGCCCAGAACCGCATGTGGCGATTGTTGAAGCCTGATGTATAACTAAAGCTTGTAGAATTTCAAAATGCGATTTGGGGATGATTGGACTGCGAGGACAGCTTGACCGAGTGGTTAAGGCGATAGACTAGAAATCTATTGGGGCGACCCGCGTGAGTCCAAATCTTACAGCTGTCGGATACATTTGGTCGCTCAAGGTGTTTGTACACCACTCACAGACATTCAGCGTCTACGCAAGATGCTTTGTCTTGCCTGCCACGATCACAGTATTGAAGATGGGTGTGTCTTGCTCACAGTCTCATCACTTGATACCCTTTCCATATATCCACCTGTCTTCGGCCGCTCAATACCCTCGGTTCCAGCCCAGTAATCAGACTGGATGTGTATGCCATCTACTGGGTGAAGATCTGAAGCAAGGATTCAGTCATGGGGAACGGGCACACGTGGCCACAGCTACACGATAACGTGAATAGAAGAGAGCTCATCGTGTGTAGGCGCGGTACAGTTTGTACATCGACTGAATCCAAGTGGCAAACGATCGATAGTCCATGGTATGAGATCTCTTGGATGGTCACCAGCGACCACATTCAGGCAGCAGTCCATTTGCTAGGAATAGAAGCTTGTTGAAGCCGAGGTATCTTAGCTCATCATGGCTAACATCTCAGTACGATGATCAGGGCGGCTTTGGTGAAGTGTGACAGTGGCAGGTTTCATGTAGAGGCGGTTGCGATTTGTGTGTGTGTGTAGCAGAAAGAGAGCTGAAGGCGAGTGATTGTTGGGAAATGTTGTGTAGCGATGCTGTTTGATAATCGATCTTCTTCTGGTGCAGTCTTCGGTGTCGTCTAGTGGTTAGGACGTGAGCTTAACACGCTCAAGATCGTGGGCTCGATCCCCTCCTCCGATATTTGATTGCTGGCTGTACCATTCATCTGCTCTTTTCTGATCAAATGAGCTCCACTCTGGCCAGATTCGATGGCTACACTGGTGGTGACCACAGCGGGAGATATCGAAACTCTGTGTCAAAGGTAAACATCAATCACCGTCTTGTTCGCAAGCTGAGATTGATCTGGAATGCGTGAGACACCCACTGGATGGTATGACATTGCCATCTTACGCGGATGTTTACGTGCGGTACGAGCAACGGTAAAGGCGTGCGTTGGAAGACTGTATGTAGCTCGGATGGAAATCGTGTCATGTACATCGCGACTAATGTGTCAGTCGGCAGATGTTGCTGCGGGGCAACGTGGTGACATATCTCAGCAGTGGACGTTCAAGACAGCTTATCCGAGCGGTTAAAGTGATAGCTCAAAATCTATTGGGGTAACCCGCGTGAGTTCGAGTCTCACAGCCGTCGATGTCATTGCTAACGACAGTTGCCACACAACAAACCCCTTCGGACATTGCTTTGGATAGTCGCGCTTTGTTACAACATGAACGCCTTGACCCTGTCGTTGCATCTGTAAGAAAGAGAGCACATGGAGGCAATGTAATAATGTGGTGTTGGCTCATGATACCATCATTTGTAGGCGACGAAAAAGCGTCTGAATAGTTCGACCAACTGGTTCAGAGGGCCCAGAACCGCATGTGGCGATTGTTGAAGCCTGATGTATAACTAAAGCTTGTAGAATTTCAAAATGCGATTTGGGGATGATTGGACTGCGAGGACAGCTTGGCCGAGTGGTTAAGGCGATAGACTAGAAATCTATTGGGGCGACCCGCGTGAGTCCAAATCTCACAGCTGTCGGATACATTTGGTCGCTCAAGGTGTTTGTACACCACTCACAGACATTCAGCGTCTACGCAAGATGGTTTGTCTTGCCTGCCAAGATCACAGTATTGAAGATGGGTGTGTCTTGCTCACAGTCTCATCACTTGATACCCTTTCCATATATCCACCTGTCTTTGGGCGCTCAATACCCTCGGTTCCAGCCCAGTAATCAGACTGGATGTGTATGCCATCTACTGGGTGAAGATCTGAAGCAAGGATTCAGTCATGGGGAACGGGCACACGTGGCCACAGCTACACGATAACGTGAATAGAAGAGAGCTCATCGTGTGTGTAGGCACGGTACAGTTTGTACATCGACTGACTCCAAGTGGCAAACGATCGATAGTCCATGGTATGAGATCTCTTGGATGGTCATCAGCGACCACTTTCAGGCAGCAGTCCATTTGCTAGGAATAGAATCTTGTTGAAGCCGAGGTATCTTAGCTCATCATGGCTAACATCTCAGTACGATGATCAGGGCGGCTTTGGTGAAGTGTGACAGTGGCAGGTTTCATGTAGAGGCGGTTGCGATTTGTGTGTGTGTGTAGCAGAAAGAGAGCTGAAGGCGAGTGATTGTTGGGAAATGTTGTGTAGCGATGCTGTTTGATAATCGATCTTCTTCTGGTGCAGTCTTCGGTGTCGTCTAGTGGTTAGGACGTGAGCTTAACACGCTCAAGATCGTGGGCTCGATCCCCTCCTCCGATATTTGATTGCTGGCTGTACCATTCATCTGCTCTTTTCTGATCAAATGAGCTCCACTCTGGCCAGATTCGATGGCTACACTGGTGATGACCACAGCGGGAGATATCGAAACTCTGTGTCAAAGGTAAACATCAATCACCGTCTTGTTCGCAAGCTGAGATTGATCTGGAATGCGTGAGACACCCACTGGATGGTATCACATTGCCATCTTACGCGGATGTTTACGTGCGGTACGAGCAACGGTAAAGGCGTGCGGTGGAAGACTGTATGTAGCTCGGATGGAAATCGTGTCATGTACATCGCGAACTAATGTGTCAGTCGGCAGATGTTGCTGCGGGGCAACGTGGTGACATATCTCAGCAGTGGACGTTCAAGACAGCTTATCCGAGCGGTTAAAGTGATAGCTCAAAATCTATTGGGGTAACCCGCGTGAGTTCGAGTCTCACAGCCGTCGATGTCATTGCTAACGACAGTTGCCACACAACAAACCCCTTCGGACATTGCTTTGGATAGTAGCGCTTTGTTACAACATGAACGCCTTGACCCTGTCGTTGCATCTGTAAGAAAGAGAGCACATGGAGGCAAGGTAATAATGTGGTGTTGGCTCATGATACCATCATTTGTAGGCGACGAAAAAGCGTCTGAATAGTTCGACCAACTGGTTCAGAGGGCCCAGAACCGCATGTGGCGATTGTTGAAGCCTGATGTATAACTAAAGCTTGTAGAATTTCAAAATGCGATTTGGGGATGATTGGACTGCGAGGACAGCTTGGCCGAGTGGTTAAGGCGATAGACTAGAAATCTATTGGGGCGACCCGCGTGAGTCCAAATCTTACAGCTGTCGGATACATTTGGTCGCTCAAGGTGTTTGTACACCACTCACAGACATTCAGCGTCTACGCAAGATGGTTTGTCTTGCCTGCCAAGATCACAGTATTGAAGATGGGTGTGTCTTGCTCACAGTCTCATCACTTGATACCCTTTCCATATATCCACCTGTCTTTGGGCGCTCAATACCCTCGGTTCCAGCCCAGTAATCAGACTGGATGTGTATGCCATCTACTGGGTGAAGATCTGAAGCAAGGATTCAGTCATGGGGAACGGGCACACGTGGCCACAGCTACACGATAACGTGAATAGAAGAGAGCTCATCGTGTGTAGTCGCGGTACAGTTTGTACATCGACTGAATCCAAGTGGCAAACGATCGATAGTCCATGGTATGAGATCTCTTGGATGGTCACCAGCGACCACATTCAGGCAGCAGTCCATTTGCTAGGAATAGAAGCTTGTTGAAGCCGAGGTATCTTAGCTCATCATGGCTAGCATCTCAGTACGATGATCAGGGCGGCTTTGGTGAAGTGTGACAGTGGCAGGTTTCATGTAGAGGCGGTTGCGATTTGTGTGTGTGTGTAGCAGAAAGAGAGCTGAAGGCGAGTGATTGTTGGGAAATGTTGTGTAGCGATGCTGTTTGATAATCGATCTTCTTCTGGTGCAGTCTTCGGTGTCGTCTAGTGGTTAGGACGTGAGCTTAACACGCTCAAGATCGTGGGCTCGATCCCCTCCTCCGATATTTGATTGCTGGCTGTACCATTCATCTGCTCTTTTCTGATCAAATGAGCTCCACTCTGGCCAGATTCGATGGCTACACTGGTGATGACCACAGCGGGAGATATCGAAACTCTGTGTCAAAGGTAAACATCAATCACCGTCTTGTTCGCAAGCTGAGATTGATCTGGAATGCGTGAGACACCCACTGGATGGTATGACATTGCCATCTTACGCGGAGGTTTACGTGCGGTACGAGCAACGGTAAAGGCGTGCGGTGGACGACTGTATGTAGCTCGGATGGAAATCGTGTCATGTACATCGCGAATAATGTGTCAGTCGGCAGATGTTGCTGCGGGGCAACGTGGTGACATATCTCAGCAGTGGACGTTCAAGACAGCTTATCCGAGCGGTTAAAGTGATAGCTCAAAATCTATTGGGGTAACCCGCGTGAGTTCGAGTCTCACAGCCGTCGATGTCATTGCTAACGACAGTTGCCACACAACAAACCCCTTCGGACATTGCTTTGGATAGTAGCGCTTTGTTACAACATGAACGCCTTGACCCTGTCGTTGCATCTGTAAGAAAGAGAGCACATGGAGGCAAGGTAATAATGTGGTGTTGGCTCATGATACCATCATTTGTAGGCGACGAAAAAGCGTCTGAATAGTTCGACCAACTGGTTCAGAGGGCCCAGAACCGCATGTGGCGATTGTTGAAGCCTGATGTATAACTAAAGCTTGTAGAATTTCAAAATGCGATTTGGGGATGATTGGACTGCGAGGACAGCTTGGCCGAGTGGTTAAGGCGATAGACTAGAAATCTATTGGGGCGACCCGCGTGAGTCCAAATCTTACAGCTGTCGGATACATTTGGTCGCTCAAGGTGTTTGTACACCACTCACAGACATTCAGCGTCTACGCAAGATGGTTTGTCTTGCCTGCCAAGATCACAGTATTGAAGATGGGTGTGTCTTGCTCACAGTCTCATCACTTGATACCCTTTCCATATATCCACCTGTCTTTGGGCGCTCAATACCCTCGGTTCCAGCCCAGTAATCAGACTGGATGTGTATGCCATCTACTGGGTGAAGATCTGAAGCAAGGATTCAGTCATGGGGAACGGGCACACGTGGCCACAGCTACACGATAACGTGAATAGAAGAGAGCTCATCGTGTGTGTAGTCGCGGTACAGTTTGTACATCGACTGAATCCAAGTGGCAAACGATCGATAGTCCATGGTATGAGATCTCTTGGATGGTCACCAGCTACCACATTCAGGCAGCAGTCCATTTGCTAGGAGTAGAAGCTTGTTGAAGCCGAGGTATCTTAGCTCATCATGGCTAACATCTCAGTACGATGATCAGGGCGGCTTTGGTGAAGTGTGACAGTGGCAGGTTTCATGTAGAGGCGGTTGCGATTTGTGTGTGTGTGTAGCAGAAAGAGAGCTGAAGGCGAGTGATTGTTGGGAAATGTTGTGTAGCGATGCTGTTTGATAATCGATCTTCTTCTGGTGCAGTCTTCGGTGTCGTCTAGTGGTTAGGACGTGAGCTTAACACGCTCAAGATCGTGGGCTCGATCCCCTCCTCCGATATTTGATTGCTGGCTGTACCATTCATCTGCTCTTTTCTGATCAAATGAGCTCCACTCTGGCCAGATTCGATGGCTACACTGGTGATGACCACAGCGGGAGATATCGAAACTCTGTGTCAAAGGTAAACATCAATCACCGTCTTGTTCGCAAGCTGAGATTGATCTGGAATGCGTGAGACACCCACTGGATGGTATCACATTGCCATCTTACGCGGATGTTTACGTGCGGTACGAGCAACGGTAAAGGCGTGCGGTGGAAGACTGTATGTAGCTCGGATGGAAATCGTGTCATGTACATCGCGAATAATGTGTCAGTCGGCAGATGTTGCTGCGGGGCAACGTGGTGACATATCTCAGCAGTGGACGTTCAAGACAGCTTATCCGAGCGGTTAAAGTGATAGCTCAAAATCTATTGGGGTAACCCGCGTGAGTTCGAGTCTCACAGCCGTCGATGTCATTGCTAACGACAGTTGCCACACAACAAACCCCTTCGGACATTGCTTTGGATAGTAGCGCTTTGTTACAACATGAACGCCTTGACCCTGTCGTTGCATCTGTAAGAAAGAGAGCACATGGAGGCAAGGTAATAATGTGGTGTTGGCTCATGATACCATCATTTGTAGGCGACGAAAAAGCGTCTGAATAGTTCGACCAACTGGTTCAGAGGGCCCAGAACCGCATGTGGCGATTGTTGAAGCCTGATGTATAACTAAAGCTTGTAGAATTTCAAAATGCGATTTGGGGATGATTGGACTGCGAGGACAGCTTGGCCGAGTGGTTAAGGCGATAGACTAGAAATCTATTGGGGCGACCCGCGTGAGTCCAAATCTTACAGCTGTCGGATACATTTGGTCGCTCAAGGTGTTTGTACACCACTCACAGACATTCAGCGTCTACGCAAGATGGTTTGTCTTGCCTGCCAAGATCACAGTATTGAAGATGGGTGTGTCTTGCTCACAGTCTCATCACTTGATACCCTTTCCATATATCCACCTGTCTTTGGGCGCTCAATACCCTCTGGTTCCAGCCCAGTAATCAGACTGGATGTGTATGCCATCTACTGGGTGAAGATCTGAAGCAAGGATTCAGTCATGGGGAACGGGCACACGTGGCCACAGCTACACGATAACGTGAATAGAAGAGAGCTCATCGTGTGTGTAGTCGCGGTACAGTTTGTACATCGACTGAATCCAAGTGGCAAACGATCGATAGTCCATGGTATGAGATCTCTTGGATGGTCACCAGCGACCACATTCAGGCAGCAGTCCATTTGCTAGGAATAGAAGCTTGTTGAAGCCGAGGTATCTTAGCTCATCATGGCTAGCATCTCAGTACGATGATCAGGGCGGCTTTGGTGAAGTGTGACAGTGGCAGGTTTCATGTAGAGGCGGTTGCGATTTGTGTGTGTGTGTAGCAGAAAGAGAGCTGAAGGCGAGTGATTGTTGGGAAATGTTGTGTAGCGATGCTGTTTGATAATCGATCTTCTTCTGGTGCAGTCTTCGGTGTCGTCTAGTGGTTAGGACGTGAGCTTAACACGCTCAAGATCGTGGGCTCGATCCCCTCCTCCGATATTTGATTGCTGGCTGTACCATTCATCTGCTCTTTTCTGATCAAATGAGCTCCACTCTGGCCAGATTCGATGGCTACACTGGTGATGACCACAGCGGGAGATATCGAAACTCTGTGTCAAAGGTAAACATCAATCACCGTCTTGTTCGCAAGCTGAGATTGATCTGGAATGCGTGAGACACCCACTGGATGGTATCACATTGCCATCTTACGCGGATGTTTACGTGCGGTACGAGCAACGGTAAAGGCGTGCGGTGGAAGACTGTATGTAGCTCGGATGGAAATTGTGTCATGTACATCGCGACTAATGTGTCAGTCGGCAGATGTTGCTGCGGGGCAACGTGGTGACATATCTCAGCAGTGGACGTTCAAGACAGCTTATCCGAGCGGTTAAAGTGATAGCTCAAAATCTATTGGGGTAACCCGCGTGAGTTCGAGTCTCACAGCCGTCGATGTCATTGCTAACGACAGTTGCCACACAACAAACCCCTTCGGACATTGCTTTGGATAGTAGCGCTTTGTTACAACATGAACGCCTTGACCCTGTCGTTGCATCTGTAAGAAAGAGAGCACATGGAGGCAATGTAATAATGTGGTGTTGGCTCATGATACCATCATTTGTAGGCGACGAAAAAGCGTCTGAATAGTTCGACCAACTGGTTCAGAGGGCCCAGAACCGCATGTGGCGATTGTTGAAGCCTGATGTATAACTAAAGCTTGTAGAATTTCAAAATGCGATTTGGGGATGATTGGACTGCGAGGACAGCTTGGCCGAGTGGTTAAGGCGATAGACTAGAAATCTATTGGGGCGACCCGCGTGAGTCCAAATCTTACAGCTGTCGGATACATTTGGTCGCTCAAGGTGTTTGTACACCACTCACAGACATTCAGCGTCTACGCAAGATGGTTTGTCTTGCCTGCCAAGATCACAGTATTGAAGATGGGTGTGTCTTGCTCACAGTCTCATCACTTGATACCCTTTCCATATGTCCACCTGTCTTTGGGCGCTCAATACCCTCTTGGTTCCAGCCCAGTAATCAGACTGGATGTGTATGCCATCTACTGGGTGAAGATCTGAAGCAAGGATTCAGTCATGGGGAACGGGCACACGTGGCCACAGCTACACGATAACGTGAATAGAAGAGAGCTCATCGTGTGTGTAGTCGCGGTACAGTTTGTACATCGACTGAATCCAAGTGGCAAACGATCGATAGTCCATGGTATGAGATCTCTTGGATGGTCACCAGCGACCACATTCAGGCAGCAGTCCATTTGCTAGGAATAGAAGCTTGTTGAAGCCGAGGTATCTTAGCTCATCATGGCTAGCATCTCAGTACGATGATCAGGGCGGCTTTGGTGAAGTGTGACAGTGGCAGGTTTCATGTAGAGGCGGTTGCGATTTGTGTGTGTGTGTGTAGCAGAAAGAGAGCTGAAGGCGAGTGATTGTTGGGAAATGTTGTGTAGCGATGCTGTTTGATAATCGATCTTCTTCTGGTGCAGTCTTCGGTGTCGTCTAGTGGTTAGGACGTGAGCTTAACACGCTCAAGATCGTGGGCTCGATCCCCTCCTCCGATATTTGATTGCTGGCTGTACCATTCATCTGCTCTTTTCTGATCAAATGAGCTCCACTCTGGCCAGATTCGATGGCTACACTGGTGATGACCACAGCGGGAGATATCGAAACTCTGTGTCAAAGGTAAACATCAATCACCGTCTTGTTCGCAAGCTGAGATTGATCTGGAATGCGTGAGACACCCACTGGATGGTATCACATTGCCATCTTACGCGGATGTTTACGTGCGGTACGAGCAACGGTAAAGGCGTGCGGTGGAAGACTGTATGTAGCTCGGATGGAAATTGTGTCATGTACATCGCGACTAATGTGTCAGTCGGCAGATGTTGCTGCGGGGCAACGTGGTGACATATCTCAGCAGTGGACGTTCAAGACAGCTTATCCGAGCGGTTAAAGTGATAGCTCAAAATCTATTGGGGTAACCCGCGTGAGTTCGAGTCTCACAGCCGTCGATGTCATTGCTAACGACAGTTGCCACACAACAAACCCCTTCGGACATTGCTTTGGATAGTAGCGCTTTGTTACAACATGAACGCCTTGACCCTGTCGTTGCATCTGTAAGAAAGAGAGCACATGGAGGCAATGTAATAATGTGGTGTTGGCTCATGATACCATCATTTGTAGGCGACGAAAAAGCGTCTGAATAGTTCGACCAACTGGTTCAGAGGGCCCAGAACCGCATGTGGCGATTGTTGAAGCCTGATGTATAACTAAAGCTTGTAGAATTTCAAAATGCGATTTGGGGATGATTGGACTGCGAGGACAGCTTGGCCGAGTGGTTAAGGCGATAGACTAGAAATCTATTGGGGCGACCCGCGTGAGTCCAAATCTTACAGCTGTCGGATACATTTGGTCGCTCAAGGTGTTTGTACACCACTCACAGACATTCAGCGTCTACGCAAGATGGTTTGTCTTGCCTGCCAAGATCACAGTATTGAAGATGGGTGTGTCTTGCTCACAGTCTCATCACTTGATACCCTTTCCATATGTCCACCTGTCTTCGGGCGCTCAATACCCTCACCAATACCCTTGGTTCCAGCCCAGTAATCAGACTGGATGTGTATGCCATCTACTGGGTGAAGATCTGAAGCAAGGATTCAGTCATGGGGAACGGGCACACGTGGCCACAGCTACACGATAACGTGAATAGAAGAGAGCTCATCGTGTGTAGGCGCGGTACAGTTTGTACATCGACTGAATCCAAGTGGCAAACGATCGATAGTCCATGGTATGAGATCTCTTGGATGGTCACCAGCGACCACTTTCAGGCAGCAGTCCATTTGCTAGGAATAGAAGCTTGTTGAAGCCGAGGTATCTTAGCTCATCATGGCTAGCATCTCAGTACGATGATCAGGGCGGCTTTGGTGAAGTGTGACAGTGGCAGGTTTCATGTAGAGGCGGTTGCGATTTGTGTGTGTGTGTAGCAGAAAGAGAGCTGAAGGCGAGTGATTGTTGGGAAATGTTGTGTAGCGATGCTGTTTGATAATCGATCTTCTTCTGGTGCAGTCTTCGGTGTCGTCTAGTGGTTAGGACGTGAGCTTAACACGCTCAAGATCGTGGGCTCGATCCCCTCCTCCGATATTTGATTGCTGGCTGTACCATTCATCTGCTCTTTTCTGATCAAATGAGCTCCACTCTGGCCAGATTCGATGGCTACACTGGTGATGACCACAGCGGGAGATATCGAAACTCTGTGTCAAAGGTAAACATCAATCACCGTCTTGTTCGCAAGCTGAGATTGATCTGGAATGCGTGAGACACCCACTGGATGGTATCACATTGCCATCTTACGCGGATGTTTACGTGCGGTACGAGCAACGGTAAAGGCGTGCGGTGGAAGACTGTATGTAGCTCGGATGGAAATTGTGTCATGTACATCGCGACTAATGTGTCAGTCGGCAGATGTTGCTGCGGGGCAACGTGGTGACATATCTCAGCAGTGGACGTTCAAGACAGCTTATCCGAGCGGTTAAAGTGATAGCTCAAAATCTATTGGGGTAACCCGCGTGAGTTCGAGTCTCACAGCCGTCGATGTCATTGCTAACGACAGTTGCCACACAACAAACCCCTTCGGACATTGCTTTGGATAGTAGCGCTTTGTTACAACATGAACGCCTTGACCCTGTCGTTGCATCTGTAAGAAAGAGAGCACATGGAGGCAATGTAATAATGTGGTGTTGGCTCATGATACCATCATTTGTAGGCGACGAAAAAGCGTCTGAATAGTTCGACCAACTGGTTCAGAGGGCCCAGAACCGCATGTGGCGATTGTTGAAGCCTGATGTATAACTAAAGCTTGTAGAATTTCAAAATGCGATTTGGGGATGATTGGACTGCGAGGACAGCTTGGCCGAGTGGTTAAGGCGATAGACTAGAAATCTATTGGGGCGACCCGCGTGAGTCCAAATCTTACAGCTGTCGGATACATTTGGTCGCTCAAGGTGTTTGTACACCACTCACAGACATTCAGCGTCTACGCAAGATGGTTTGTCTTGCCTGCCAAGATCACAGTATTGAAGATGGGTGTGTCTTGCTCACAGTCTCATCACTTGATACCCTTTCCATATATCCACCTGTCTTCGGGCGCTCAATACCCTCGGTTCCAGCCCAGTAATCAGACTGGATGTGTATGCCATCTACTGGGTGAAGATCTGAAGCAAGGATTCAGTCATGGGGAACGGGCACACGTGGCCACAGCTACACGATAACGTGAATAGAAGAGAGCTCATCGTGTGTAGGCACGGTACAGTTTGTACATCGACTGAATCCAAGTGGCAAACGATCGATAGTCCATGGTATGAGATCTCTTGGATGGTCACCAGCGACCACTTTCAGGCAGCAGTCCATTTGCTAGGAATAGAAGCTTGTTGAAGCCGAGGTATCTTAGCTCATCATGGCTAACATCTCAGTACGATGATCAGGGCGGCTTTGGTGAAGTGTGACAGTGGCAGGTTTCATGTAGAGGCGGTTGCGATTTGTGTGTGTGTGTAGCAGAAAGAGAGCTGAAGGCGAGTGATTGTTGGGAAATGTTGTGTAGCGATGCTGTTTGATAATCGATCTTCTTCTGGTGCAGTCTTCGGTGTCGTCTAGTGGTTAGGACGTGAGCTTAACACGCTCAAGATCGTGGGCTCGATCCCCTCCTCCGATATTTGATTGCTGGCTGTACCATTCATCTGCTCTTTTCTGATCAAATGAGCTCCACTCTGGCCAGATTCGATGGCTACACTGGTGATGACCACAGCGGGAGATATCGAAACTCTGTGTCAAAGGTAAACATCAATCACCGTCTTGTTCGCAAGCTGAGATTGATCTGGAATGCGTGAGACACCCACTGGATGGTATCACATTGCCATCTTACGCGGAGGTTTACGTGCGGTACGAGCAACGGTAAAGGCGTGCGGTGGAAGACTGTATGTAGCTCGGATGGAAATCGTGTCATGTACATCGCGAATAATGTGTCAGTCGGCAGATGTTGCTGCGGGGCAACGTGGTGACATATCTCAGCAGTGGACGTTCAAGACAGCTTATCCGAGCGGTTAAAGTGATAGCTCAAAATCTATTGGGGTAACCCGCGTGAGTTCGAGTCTCACAGCCGTCGATGTCATTGCTAACGACAGTTGCCACACAACAAACCCCTTCGGACATTGCTTTGGATAGTAGCGCTTTGTTACAACATGAACGCCTTGACCCTGTCGTTGCATCTGTAAGAAAGAGAGCACATGGAGGCAAGGTAATAATGTGGTGTTGGCTCATGATACCATCATTTGTAGGCGACGAAAAAGCGTCTGAATAGTTCGACCAACTGGTTCAGAGGGCCCAGAACCGCATGTGGCGATTGTTGAAGCCTGATGTATAACTAAAGCTTGTAGAATTTCAAAATGCGATTTGGGGATGATTGGACTGCGAGGACAGCTTGGCCGAGTGGCTAAGGCGATAGACTAGAAATCTATTGGGGCGACCCGCGTGAGTCCAAATCTTACAGCTGTCGGATACATTTGGTCGCTCAAGGTGTTTGTACACCACTCACAGACATTCAGCGTCTACGCAAGATGGTTTGTCTTGCCTGCCAAGATCACAGTATTGAAGATGGGTGTGTCTTGCTCACAGTCTCATCACTTGATACCCTTTCCATATATCCACCTGTCTTTGGGCGCTCAATACCCTCGGTTCCAGCCCAGTAATCAGACTGGATGTGTATGCCATCTACTGGGTGAAGATCTGAAGTAAGGATTCAGTCATGGGGAACGGGCACACGTGGCCACAGCTACACGATAACGTGAATGGAAGAGAGCTCATCGTGTGTGTAGTCGCGGTACAGTTTGTACATCGACTGAATCCAAGTGGCAAACGATCGATAGTCCATGGTATGAGATCTCTTGGATGGTCACCAGCGACCACATTCAGGCAGCAGTCCATTTGCTAGGAATAGAAGCTTGTTGAAGCCGAGGTATCTTAGCTCATCATGGCTAGCATCTCAGTACGATGATCAGGGCGGCTTTGGTGAAGTGTGACAGTGGCAGGTTTCATGTAGAGGCGGTTGCGATTTGTGTGTGTGTGTAGCAGAAAGAGAGCTGAAGGCGAGTGATTGTTGGGAAATGTTGTGTAGCGATGCTGTTTGATAATCGATCTTCTTCTGGTGCAGTCTTCGGTGTCGTCTAGTGGTTAGGACGTGAGCTTAACACGCTCAAGATCGTGGGCTCGATCCCCTCCTCCGATATTTGATTGCTGGCTGTACCATTCATCTGCTCTTTTCTGATCAAATGAGCTCCACTCTGGCCAGATTCGATGGCTACACTGGTGATGACCACAGCGGGAGATATCGAAACTCTGTGTCAAAGGTAAACATCAATCACCGTCTTGTTCGCAAGCTGAGATTGATCTGGAATGCGTGAGACACCCACTGGATGGTATCACATTGCCATCTTACGCGGAGGTTTACGTGCGGTACGAGCAACGGTAAAGGCGTGCGTTGGACGACTGTATGTAGCTCGGATGGAAATCGTGTCATGTACATCGCGAATAATGTGTCAGTCGGCAGATGTTGCTGCGGGGCAACGTGGTGACATATCTCAGCAGTAGACGTTCAAGACAGCTTAACCGGTCGGTTAAAGTGATAGCTCAAAATCTATTGGGGTAACCCGCGTGAGTTCGAGTCTCACAGCCGTCGATGTCATTGCTAACGACAGTTGCCACACAACAAACCCCTTCGGACATTGCTTTGGATAGTAGCGCTTTGTTACAACATGAACGCCTTGACCCTGTCGTTGCATCTGTAAGAAAGAGAGCACATGGAGGCAAGGTAATAATGTGGTGTTGGCTCATGATACCATCATTTGTAGGCGACGAAAAAGCGTCTGAATAGTTCGACCAACTGGTTCAGAGGGCCCAGAACCGCATGTGGCGATTGTTGAAGCCTGATGTATAACTAAAGCTTGTAGAATTTCAAAATGCGATTTGGGGATGATTGGACTGCGAGGACAGCTTGGCCGAGTGGCTAAGGCGATAGACTAGAAATCTATTGGGGCGACCCGCGTGAGTCCAAATCTTACAGCTGTCGGATACATTTGGTCGCTCAAGGTGTTTGTACACCACTCACAGACATTCAGCGTCTACGCAAGATGGTTTGTCTTGCCTGCCAAGATCACAGTATTGAAGATGGGTGTGTCTTGCTCACAGTCTCATCACTTGATACCCTTTCCATATATCCACCTGTCTTTGGGCGCTCAATACCCTCGGTTCCAGCCCAGTAATCAGACTGGATGTGTATGCCATCTACTGGGTGAAGATCTGAAGCAAGGATTCAGTCATGGGGAACGGGCACACGTGGCCACAGCTACACGATAACGTGAATGGAAGAGAGCTCATCGTGTGTGTAGTCGCGGTACAGTTTGTACATCGACTGAATCCAAGTGGCAAACGATCGATAGTCCATGGTATGAGATCTCTTGGATGGTCACCAGCGACCACATTCAGGCAGCAGTCCATTTGCTAGGAATAGAAGCTTGTTGAAGCCGAGGTATCTTAGCTCATCATGGCTAGCATCTCAGTACGATGATCAGGGCGGCTTTGGTGAAGTGTGACAGTGGCAGGTTTCATGTAGAGGCGGTTGCGATTTGTGTGTGTGTGTAGCAGAAAGAGAGCTGAAGGCGAGTGATTGTTGGGAAATGTTGTGTAGCGATGCTGTTTGATAATCGATCTTCTTCTGGTGCAGTCTTCGGTGTCGTCTAGTGGTTAGGACGTGAGCTTAACACGCTCAAGATCGTGGGCTCGATCCCCTCCTCCGATATTTGATTGCTGGCTGTACCATTCATCTGCTCTTTTCTGATCAAATGAGCTCCACTCTGGCCAGATTCGATGGCTACACTGGTGATGACCACAGCGGGAGATATCGAAACTCTGTGTCAAAGGTAAACATCAATCACCGTCTTGTTCGCAAGCTGAGATTGATCTGGAATGCGTGAGACACCCACTGGATGGTATCACATTGCCATCTTACGCGGAGGTTTACGTGCGGTACGAGCAACGGTAAAGGCGTGCGTTGGACGACTGTATGTAGCTCGGATGGAAATCGTGTCATGTACATCGCGAATAATGTGTCAGTCGGCAGATGTTGCTGCGGGGCAACGTGGTGACATATCTCAGCAGTAGACGTTCAAGACAGCTTAACCGGTCGGTTAAAGTGATAGCTCAAAATCTATTGGGGTAACCCGCGTGAGTTCGAGTCTCACAGCCGTCGATGTCATTGCTAACGACAGTTGCCACACAACAAACCCCTTCGGACATTGCTTTGGATAGTAGCGCTTTGTTACAACATGAACGCCTTGACCCTGTCGTTGCATCTGTAAGAAAGAGAGCACATGGAGGCAAGGTAATAATGTGGTGTTGGCTCATGATACCATCATTTGTAGGCGACGAAAAAGCGTCTGAATAGTTCGACCAACTGGTTCAGAGGGCCCAGAACCGCATGTGGCGATTGTTGAAGCCTGATGTATAACTAAAGCTTGTAGAATTTCAAAATGCGATTTGGGGATGATTGGACTGCGAGGACAGCTTGGCCGAGTGGCTAAGGCGATAGACTAGAAATCTATTGGGGCGACCCGCGTGAGTCCAAATCTTACAGCTGTCGGATACATTTGGTCGCTCAAGGTGTTTGTACACCACTCACAGACATTCAGCGTCTACGCAAGATGGTTTGTCTTGCCTGCCAAGATCACAGTATTGAAGATGGGTGTGTCTTGCTCACAGTCTCATCACTTGATACCCTTTCCATATATCCACCTGTCTTTGGGCGCTCAATACCCCTCGGTTCCAGCCCAGTAATCAGACTGGATGTGTATGCCATCTACTGGGTGAAGATCTGAAGCAAGGATTCAGTCATGGGGAACGGGCACACGTGGCCACAGCTACACGATAACGTGAATGGAAGAGAGCTCATCGTGTGTGTAGTCGCGGTACAGTTTGTACATCGACTGAATCCAAGTGGCAAACGATCGATAGTCCATGGTATGAGATCTCTTGGATGGTCACCAGCGACCACATTCAGGCAGCAGTCCATTTGCTAGGAATAGAAGCTTGTTGAAGCCGAGGTATCTTAGCTCATCATGGCTAGCATCTCAGTACGATGATCAGGGCGGCTTTGGTGAAGTGTGACAGTGGCAGGTTTCATGTAGAGGCGGTTGCGATTTGTGTGTGTGTGTAGCAGAAAGAGAGCTGAAGGCGAGTGATTGTTGGGAAATGTTGTGTAGCGATGCTGTTTGATAATCGATCTTCTTCTGGTGCAGTCTTCGGTGTCGTCTAGTGGTTAGGACGTGAGCTTAACACGCTCAAGATCGTGGGCTCGATCCCCTCCTCCGATATTTGATTGCTGGCTGTACCATTCATCTGCTCTTTTCTGATCAAATGAGCTCCACTCTGGCCAGATTCGATGGCTACACTGGTGATGACCACAGCGGGAGATATCGAAACTCTGTGTCAAAGGTAAACATCAATCACCGTCTTGTTCGCAAGCTGAGATTGATCTGGAATGCGTGAGACACCCACTGGATGGTATCACATTGCCATCTTACGCGGAGGTTTACGTGCGGTACGAGCAACGGTAAAGGCGTGCGGTGGAAGACTGTATGTAGCTCGGATGGAAATCGTGTCATGTACATCGCGAATAATGTGTCAGTCGGCAGATGTTGCTGCGGGGCAACGTGGTGACATATCTCAGCAGTGGACGTTCAAGACAGCTTATCCGAGCGGTTAAAGTGATAGCTCAAAATCTATTGGGGTAACCCGCGTGAGTTCGAGTCTCACAGCCGTCGATGTCATTGCTAACGACAGTTGCCACACAACAAACCCCTTCGGACATTGCTTTGGATAGTAGCGCTTTGTTACAACATGAACGCCTTGACCCTGTCGTTGCATCTGTAAGAAAGAGAGCACATGGAGGCAATGTAATAATGTGGTGTTGGCTCATGATACCATCATTTGTAGGCGACGAAAAAGCGTCTGAATAGTTCGACCAACTGGTTCAGAGGGCCCAGAACCGCATGTGGCGATTGTTGAAGCCTGATGTATAACTAAAGCTTGTAGAATTTCAAAATGCGATTTGGGGATGATTGGACTGCGAGGACAGCTTGGCCGAGTGGTTAAGGCGATAGACTAGAAATCTATTGGGGCGACCCGCGTGAGTCCAAATCTTACAGCTGTCGGATACATTTGGTCGCTCAAGGTGTTTGTACACCACTCACAGACATTCAGCGTCTACGCAAGATGCTTTGTCTTGCCTGCCAAGATCACAGTATTGAAGATGGGTGTGTCTTGCTCACAGTCTCATCACTTGATACCCTTTCCATATATCCACCTGTCTTCGGGCGCTCAATACCCTCACCAATACCCTTGGTTCCAGCCCAGTAATCAGACTGGATGTGTATGCCATCTACTGGGTGAAGATCTGAAGCAAGGATTCAGTCATGGGGAACGGGCACACGTGGCCACAGCTACACGATAACGTGAATAGAAGAGAGCTCATCGTGTGTGTAGTCGCGGTACAGTTTGTACATCGACTGAATCCAAGTGGCAAACGATCGATAGTCCATGGTATGAGATCTCTTGGATGGTCACCAGCGACCACTTTCAGGCAGCAGTCCATTTGCTAGGAATAGAATCTTGTTGAAGCCGAGGTATCTTAGCTCATCATGGCTAGCATCTCAGTACGATGATCAGGGCGGCTTTGGTGAAGTGTGACAGTGGCAGGTTTCATGTAGAGGCGGTTGCGATTTGTGTGTGTGTGTAGCAGAAAGAGAGCTGAAGGCGAGTGATTGTTGGGAAATGTTGTGTAGCGATGCTATTGTAGGACAAGAAGGGGCTTGCAGACAACAGCAGGTATCACAGACATAACAAATTCAAATAGACTTCCTCAGTTGTTGTACACTATTTCTTGTAAAGTGCAAACCATGACTCACAAGAACGTAAACCATCATTCTGTACCGATTGATACAAGATGTAAGCAAATATTCTTCGATAAGTCTTTCACTCAAAATTAACGCAACATCGTATGTGTATTAAGTTTTGTGCACGTTTTGAGTTCGCTCATATGCGGATACTATATAATGCATAAACTCAACTATAATTAAAACTAATTTCTTTGCCATCCAACACCTTTTTTAAAAAAGAATTCACGGATTTCTTGTCACCTGGTCTATCTCTGCTAAGGTTGGCAGGCTGCAAGATTTTTTCCGCCGGACAAGAATAACTTGACACTGTGTTCTTACCAATAAATGGATGGGCACCCTGACTCTACACCGCGTTCTTATGCAAAATAAACTTATAGCTCTTTCAGATTTTAGCGTAAAAGTGCATGCTAACGAGCGAGACATTGTGCTCATACCAGTCATTATGCCACGGATACGGGTCTGCAATGGCATCATCACGAGCTGCACTAGATTAATCGAGTAATCATGATCTTTTCGAAAATCGGAGCTTAAACAACAACAGAGGAATGCCACATAGTCAAAAAAACATACCAACACCATACACATTAAAACATGTACACATATACAATGGAGCCAAAGAAAAGTCACATGTCGGTACTTGAGAGCAAAAAACAGTAACGTGTACCCATTAAACGAAAAAAAGTCCATTCTCACGGCAGTTAAAATTGCTGCAAATCTCTTGCAATGCAGGAGATTGGCCATACAACCCCGCCTTAGCAGCTGTTTAAAATCGGTATCGATGTCGTCGTACACACAGAGTGTACAGATACTAGCAGCGGTCCAAGTGAGTCCAACTTCGTCTTTAGATCGGTTTGCTCCATGTTTAGTCACGAACGTAGCACCGCTATTCCTAAAGATTTATAGAACCGTATATAACGCTCGGAGCGCGCCTGAACGCAACATCGATGACCTGAGCGTCGAAGCCGGACTACTGGCATCACTAGGAATTACACGGATTTTACAATAGTGATTTGTTTGGCTAAGATGAAAGTCTACTTCATCCATAAAAGGTTAAATAACGATGGCTAACGTTCTTGTGAGTCATAACTTACCTCTACATGAAATAATATACAACACCTGAGAGTACATTGGAATCGATCATGTCTGTGATACCTGCTGTTGTCTGCCCAATTCCCCACTGTCCCACTCTGAACACGCATACGAGCCTCAAAAGAGGATGTACTTTGCCAAAAAGCTTACAACAATATTTTTGATTGGCCAGAACATCCCAACCTGCTATCGACAACGGCTGAATAGTCTATCCTTCCTCGCGGCTCTGCGTTTCCCGGTGAGGTGCTTCCTTTTTGAGGATCCCCCGTGAGCATTATCAACATCTAAAAAGATAATAGAGCAAGCTCTGGAGCTCTCTCTTTGTTATGAGTAATCTAATGCATAGAACTGAATCAACTTGCAATACACTATACAACAGCAGCAGTCACTGAAGATGGAGTGTGATACTGATCATGTATAAATTAAGCCAGAAGTATACTCATGCAGCACGATCAGCCTTTGCTCATGAATTTCCAGTGTTTGCTTTCATGATACTATTCACCTTTGATCGAATTTAAGCAAATCACTTGCGTAGGTCACAATATTGCCCTAGCCTATTAGTGACTTTGAATATGTTAATATACATAGGAAAAGGGGACATGTAAAGGGGTACCCTTTGTTTGGGGGTGCCACGAAACTTCACGTACACTAGTACGTGCAGAGGAAGCTAATCTACTCAAACAGCTAGTTTGAGTAAAGGGTAAAAGAGAACTGTATTTAATATAGTTAAGCTATCAACATAACTGCAGTCTTTATCTGACTAAATTAGACTACGTCGTCGTATGACCACAACCTGCTCACCACTCATTAAGCGTGTCTGGCGGCGATTGGTGGTAATCTATGGTCAATATGTCTTTTATTAACCAATCTTTGAGCAGCACGTGAAAATTATCCTAAGGGGATGATATTTCTTCAATATTACCTACCTCGGATAATATTGGTAGAATATTGTCATGCTAGACAATATCCCTATTGACACTGTTTGGCGTCAATATCGTGTAACGGGCTACCCCGTTACATCACCCCCTTGTCGATCAATCACCCGTTGATTAAATTAGCATTGATTGGGACAGGCTGACCACCGTTGGATCACCCTGGGAAAGGGATCACTTGTTGGTCAAATTCCATTCATATGCCAATCCAACGCACGGTTTCAAAATCCAAGCGAGATGCTACTGCATCAGCAAGCTGCATGCAAGCATGCGTTCAGCCGAAGAGAGTACTTCTAACACCTCAGCGGCAGGTGATTCGTCGCCTGCTGGTATGAATAGTCCACGTGGTGAGTCACCACGTGCGACAGGTACATATGCTGCGTCTGCAGCGGGTACCGCGAATCGTAATTCAGATGAGCCTAAAATAGAGATCATATATTCTGGCGAGTCGGATGATGCATCCGACTCGAGAGGCGACACCTCACGCCTCGGGATCACCCGGGGCGTGCACTGCAAGAGCCACGTTGACTGGCTTGGGGGAATGTGACGGCATCATGTGCAAGATGATTCGGACTGAGCGATTATTCTGATAAATCCTCATCTCACGCAAGTCCATCTGACACTAGGACGCGTGGGGATGAAGTTAACGAACCTTAACGTTACCACGAGAGAAGCGACTTAAGGGATCGAGCTCCTACTGGTGTCAGTGCTCTTGCTGACACCACTCAAGAGACCAGGGACCGCAATGTCCTGCTTCTTGCTCCTTAAGTGAAGTCTCCTTGGATGACATTATTCAAGGAGTTAGATCGAGTGGTTGGTATGACCTCCGAACTGGATCGAATCCCGTTGTTCGTCTGTAGGAGGATCTGTCCTCCTAATTCTAGCTCGAAAATTATCTGTGCTGAGGAAGAGTTTTTCACCGGAAGCATTTTATAAATATCGGTGGTACAGCGGCATCCGTAGCCGCGACGGTAAGGCCTTGGTGCAAGAATGGAATGCCTTCATCCATAACATCGAGTGCATTGGCCGTGAGGCCTGGCTCATTAAACGTGATGCAGCTCGCATCAGGTATGAAAAGCGTAACCCAGTTGGTGCACGATACAAGTTGCACCGACTGTAAAGAGAGGTTAGGGTTACGTTGTCTTTCGTGAGTTGATTCGTTTCCAAGTTGCCTGAACAACGCGAATCGTACCCATAGCGAGGGCTTAGATCCCTAATGTTCCCTACTGGAGGGCGCGTATCTCTGCAGAAGTGGCCGAAGGTAATTGACATGTTGCAATCCCTGTACTTCGCGTTCGGGAAGGTCGTTCTCCGACGGCCCTTCCTTGACCGCAGCGGTGGATCTCGTCATATTGCTCGACGAGACTAGAAAACCAACAATAAGATGGTTGCGAGGCTCCCAAGCTCTCTCAGGATGGTGGATAGCCACGCCAGCGGACGAGGTAACTCGTCCGGAAGCCCTTCCACGTCGCGGTGGTTCAAAAATACGCCTCACCAGAAAGCTTTGACCACGGCCACAGTCCATTAAAGTATGCGGTGGGGGGCGGGGGGAACACCTAATCCGGCTTGAGTGATCGCGATCACTTTGGATGTTCAGTGGTGGGAGCTAAACTGTAACGGAACAGTTACAATTAAGTGACCTGGCCTTATGAACGGACTCGGCTTTAAGGAACTTCAGGGTCT